>WSXT02020690.1:0-14158 GCA_011762715.2 Neuroterus valhalla | reverse complement strand
CAGAGCGCAAAGAGCGGATCATCTCAAACCGGGCTATTGTGTACATATTTATACCAATGTGGGCTCACCACACCCACAACTGGTTCATTAAATATGGAGAACAAACTTTTATGCTGGAATATCACTATCGAGCCAATTTGGAATTGTTCTGAAGAGAGCAGAATGTATTTCTGGGGACGACAGGTTGAATTGTGCATTCATCTACGGGAATTGTTTACAAGAGGAACAATGCTGAAGGGGAGACAAAGTTTTCTGACAGTACATTGCTCTTGAAGTAACAAAACGTTGTGTCATTAAAAGTGGAATATCTTTCTGTAAATAACTGTCTGAATGATACCTTTTTTATGAAATTTTTTTATAACATTACTCAATATGGAAGGCAAGGCTATTTGATTAAATATCACTAGTAGGCCAATTGGTAATTGGTTCAAAGAAAGCAGAATGCATTCATTTAAATGTGAGAATAAATAGTGCGTTTGTTTATAGAATTTGTTTGCACAAAAAGCAAATATATTGCAAAGAGAAAGATCTGTGACAGGTTACTCTTGAATCAATTTAACTTTTTTATAGTATAAGGATAATATACCACTGTCAATAAATGGTTGAATTTACTTATAATTTACTTATACAATTTGTTTATAAAATTGACAAGTATTTTGGGAAAACCAAATCTCCCGAATCCTGATGGAATATCGTATTGAAACATGTTTAAAGTCGTTCAAGTTATAACCAAGTGTAAATAAACGACCAAATGGTGCATTTGCTAATTAAATTCGTTCATTATCTTAAAAATTTTTTTTCGTAAACTGGATTCAAATCATTTGTATCATCATTGAAAACTTCTGAAGTTCTTTGAATCATTTTGAATTCTTTGAGACCCCTTGACTTATTCAAAAATATAAAAATTGAGGAATAATGAAAATTGCGACATCAAAAGAATTTTTTCCAATTCTTTTGAATTATTCCACATTTTTCGAGTCATTCCAAATATTTGTAAAACGGACTCTTTGAATACCTTTGAATCCTTTTCAGTTCTTTGGAATCTTCAGAATCCTTTCAGAACCTTTGAATCGCATTGGAATTGTTTGCATTATGTGGATTTTTTTGAATTTGAAAATTAACGATTGCATAAGTTTATGCTAAATGACTGTGAATTACCATTGTATTCGAACCCTTCCTAATTCAGTAGAATCTTCTGAATTCATAACTTCTCGAATACTCTTGAATAATCCTGAAATCATTTGAAATCTTCCAACTGTTTATTTATTCCTCATAGCTGTAATGCCTTATACTCTTCCAGCTATATTGGAATTTCAAATTCGGAAATCAAGGATCGCTTGGGATTAAAATCAACAACTTGAAATTGGAAAATATTTAGAATTCCTGTGAACTCTTTTCAATCCTGTGAATCTCATAAAGTTTTTCGAAATCTTCGAAGGTATTTGAATTCTCTAGAATTTCTTTGGATTCATTTATTCGCATTAAATGTGTATGAAATCTTAAAAGTGGAATTCGAAAAGTGAATATCATTCGAAATTGGAATGGACAACTTGGGATCTAAGATTTATTTGAATATTTCTCAATCATTGCTTCTTCCCAAAACTCTTTTTCATCCTCTGCATTTTCAAATTCGAAAATTAAGAGCTACTTAAGATTTAATTCAACTAATTCAATTCCTCAAAATAAGGACTTCGAGAAAATTATTTCGGTCCTCATGAATTCTCTCCAGAAATTTCAAATAATTTAACAAAGAAATTTTTTTATGAAGTCGAAAAAAGATGTGTTGCTCAATTTCGTCTAAAAAGCAACATATTTCTCTGCATTAAAACGTTTTTCTTGTTACTGTCAAAACTTCTGCTGGATCCTCGTCCGTGGAATCTGGTTCCTAATTTGTCTATTCCGGTACATATTTCGAAATTATTACTCAATTCTTCAGGGTCTCTGATTTCATTATGTAAAGCAAATTGCGACCGGTTTGTGACTAAAAATGCAGCTTCATTAAGCTCAATACAAACCAGTCATGCTTGCAGTAAATTCCTTCATTCTTGCCAAATTCAAGTACGTAATTATTTCACAAAATTTCACCAAGGAAAAGAAAAACAGGGAGAGTTGAAGGACCCGATAAAATTACACAATCAAAAATTTGTGAATACGATTCGGTTTATATAGTAGAGTTCTCTTTTTTTTTGAAGAACATTACAAGTCAAGCATAATGAACCCTAGAAACTTATCGTTAATGTGAGATAAAAATATTTGGAAAATATTTACTGGTTCTCGGATTATCATGAAAAATGAAGAGATTCAAAAAACAAGTTCAGAGATAATCCAAATATGTGTTCTCCTTTCTTTCAAAGACCGTTTTTCTAAATTCAATCCACGAATGAGAGCAAAAGCGCGCCAAAGCTCATGAATCCAAAACGCATATTACTATTGAGAAAGTGTACATTACTTTTAGAAACAAAAATAATGCAGAATACACTGATACATATGATTATTGATTTATGTTAATTTTTCCTATTTGGAGGTTAATGGCAGTTTAAATGAACTTGTTTATAAAAATAGATTCTACGATTCGTCTTTTGTAGGTATTATTTTCTCTTGCTTAAACTGTAATATTATTAAAATTGAAATCAAAGTAATGGTCGGAATTCCAAGAGTGTTGAGATAAACCAGTATTATATAAACCAGACCGTAAGGCCGGAAAGAACGAAAACTGGATTAAAAATGGAGAGACGTATTGATAGAAATTTTACTAGCCTTAAACGGCCATGAAATCAAATCATGAAAATGAAAGAAAATCATGGATTAGATTAGTATTCTCCACTCACAAAGCCAGTCTCTATTTAAAAAATATACTTTGAACAAAGCTTCTTTGAATATCTTGCAAAAAGTGCATGTTTTTAATTGCTACTTTTTTTGGTGTCTTCATACGGTCCTTCATAGTCTTGCCTGTGTAAATCGAAAATAATTTATATAGAGCTCATTTGGCGATGAATTCGATCAACTTTGCAAAGTTTTCTTACAAAGCTCTTTTACAAACCTTCTCTACAAATGATTTTATCTAATTTCTTTCTAAACATATCACGAGAAAAGTGAATACATCAGTGCATGTTTTTAGTAGATATATTCTTTTAGTGCCCTAATACTCTCCTCCCCGTTTCCCCCATTTATAAACAATACATTGAACATGGCTCATTTGAACGAAAATTTGATAGCTTTTGTAAGTCTTTCCTGTAAAAAACTGTGTCACATTTTTCCCAAACATGTCATGAAAATTGAATTCATCAGTTCATGGCTTATTTGATGAGAAATTTAATTGCCATTGGGATGCTCTTCATAAATTACTTCATCCTTTTTTGTTTCTAAAATATCTTACAAAAAGTTAGTGCATCAGTTCATTTTTTTATTCGCTCCTCTTTTTGTCATATACTGTCTTTCACATTGTTCTATTCATCAATAATACTTTTATTTGGGCTAACTTGACCTAAAATCAAATAACGTTTCCTAACGCTTTTTTCATCAACACTCTGTCCTATTTTGTTTCCAAAATATCATGCTAGAAGTAAATGAGTGCATCAGAGCATGTTTTTGACTGCTACTTTTTTTGTGGGTCTCTGATACTGTCTTTCTTGTTTTTGTCTCTTTTTACCAAAATCTTCCAAAATTGGGCTAATTTGACGCGGACTTCATTATGCTCACTTACGCTTTCTGATAAATGACTCTATCCTTCTTTTTTTCGAAAATGTCATGGCGCAAAATGAGTAAATTATTGCATGCTTTTAATCGCTATATTTGTTTTCACCATCCTCATACCGTTCTTCATATGTCCGCCTCAGCTTACAGAAAATCCTTTGAACATAGCTCATTTCAAGGAAAATTTTTTTACCCTTTCAAACGTTTTTCTATAAACTACTCCATCCAATTCGTGCTGACGATCCTTTCATAATTATAATTTGTGGGGTTGAGTTGAGTAATCTTTTGTGTGGATTTGATTTTTACAATGACATATTTTCACTCTCAAATGAATTCTGTCTGACAAAAAACAAATTCCTTTTCCAGTTTAAAGAACATATTGAGAAATGTACCCATATTTTCAAATGGTAGTCAATAAGATATTTTTTTAATATTCGAAGAACAGGGTCCATAATGTTGCTCATTATCATTCGAGACTTGAAATGCGGAGCAGATACCAAAAAGTGAAAATTGACAAAACTCCGAACATTTCGAATAATGAAGTGTACATGAAATGCTCAACTGCAGATAGAGTGTAACTATAAAATTTGAGATGCACTCGCATGCAAACTAGAAATTTGCATAAGTACTTCTAATTAAAACGCAAATTATTCATAAACAGTGAAATGAGATTCTAGATTTGCTGATTACAGCTTTCGTTAACATTAAAACTGTAAACGGCTCAAGCTGAACTTTCTACATTTCCATAAAATTAAAGAGTCTAATTGAAAAGGAATTGTTTCAAACAAAGTTGAAAGTTTTCAAATAACTAAATTTCTAATTATTTGAAGTGCAAGCCTTCGGATGAGTGAAAATGTGGAATGTACTCATAAATATTTTAGGACCATAAGACCTTTGAAATGAGAAACATTTCAAGTTTATTTCTGAGTTTATCAGTAAAATTTGAGTATCAAGTTTATTTTTACTTTCAAAAGAAGAGAGAATACATGAATTATCTTTATGAAAATAATGCAGTTGAAAATATAATGAAATTCCCACTGATGTTGCAAAATATGAATAGAAACTCACCACTTTTTTTTACCCCTTTTTCGATTTCCCTCGAAAAGTGTTGTTTCAATGGGTAAAATTTGTACAATATGAAATATATTTTCAAGAAAGATCTTTAACTTTTATTCAATGACTTTTTCAATTCAAATGATATTTTGAAGTAATCGAAGAAAAACATACTTCACAGTCATTGTAGTTTTTACTGCAACATGTCACAGTAAAATGAATTTAAAATTTACTGTTAGAGTACCTCTGAAGCCTATGAATATATTACATCCAATATAGAACGATTAGTTGATAAAATGAATGACTTATTCGTTATAAACAATTATATTTAAAAGTTATACAAGTGAAGGTGTTTGCTGTCAAGAAGAATTTCATTTTTATGTTGGAAGTACTATAAATCGTTCAAGATATATCAGTAATATTAAGAAAATATTAAAAAGCTGATTATTATTGTTCTTGTTGTTGCAGACGATTAATAAGGAAAAATGAGAATTTCTGTATTCCATGAGCATTATATATCTACCACTTAGCTAAACCTATCTATGATTATGTCTTTTTTCTCAGGTAATCGATGGAGATGATTATAATTTCTATAAACTAGTTTGATAAACATTGACAAAAAATTTCTCTACCCCTGTGAACCTTTTTTCTCGCCCTTTCCAGTCTATAGTTAATTATAGATGTTTCTATCATTTTTATAATCACAGAATAAAAATTGCTAAGGTCGTAATCACACTAATACATTTCTGGTAATTGGAGAAAAAACCTCACTTCGAAAGGTTCTTAGAAATTCCATTTTTTCCAATTTTGGAACAAAAATTTGCAAATCGATCAATAATTCGAGGTTATAGATATTGTCCAATGGACTGACTTTCCCCTCATATGGACGATTTTCTGGTTTAATGGACCAGAATGTGGTCAAAGCTTGGACCAGGGGATGTAAGAGAATTCTGGTCCAATTGGACCAGAATTCACTTTTTCGTTGACCGCTGCTTGGACCAGGATTCCAGTCCAATGGAACGGAATATCGGTCCAAGGGATTTAGAGTGTATAGATTTTGGGTTTTTTGACTGTATGTGTGTCTGCACGTTGTTGATTAATTTATCGTGTCTCTGATGCTCAAAGTGAAAACAAATGAAAATATTTCATCTTATTTATTAGAAATACACTTTCCCTCAGTTTTCAAAAGGACGCATTTGAATCAGCCGAGAACATAAAAAAATCTGGACAATCAGACATAGTTTTAAACTAAATTAACCATTTGCACCGTCCCAAACGACTCCCGTCATACCGGTCTAATTAGTTTCTTTTTTATCTATGTTATACTGTTCTCAAAATGTAAATCAAGATTAAAAAAATCTAATTCAAAATTTTTGTTGTTTGTTTTCAGTGTGTTAATTCAGAAGCTCCATTGGTCGACAGCAGTGCCCTTCCTCTGGAGCATCGATCGGTTTACGGACCACCAGCACAATATGGGCCGCCAGTTTCTCATGGGGCGGAGGAAAATTGGCCTCTGGCCTCCCCTGACACTCCACAAATCAAACACCTTCAAGTTCAATGCGAAAAAACACATATGAGGGTGAACATCGAATTCGATAGACCCTTCTATGGTATGATCTTCAGCAAAGGTTTCTACTCGGATTCCCACTGTGTCCACTTGAAACCTGGAACGGGTCATTTGAGTGCGACCTTTGAAATTTTCCTCAATTCCTGTGGGATGAGCTCTTCAGCCAATCACAATGTGGCTGCTTATGGAGCTCCAACGCCCTCTGGTATGTAACGAATTATTTTGGCGTCTTAGTTACAACAGATATTTCTTTTATCCTCTCTATCAACGTTTGTCTACTCCTTTCTCTTTGATAACCTTTTATAGCATCCTCCTGTACACAGAGTCAAATGCTGAATAGAAATCCACAAACAGTAGAGCTACTTACTTTTTTCCTCTCTACGCTCCCATTTACTCAAAAAATCAGCACTAAGATGTTATCAGTTATCCTCATGCCTTTCCACCCTCTTCGGAGAACTTTTGTGTAAATTTTTAATTTCTTAAACACAAATGGGGTACCTCTTTATCCATCGACCGTTTTTGCTTCCCTCCCTTAATCAACAGCGCTACCAGCCTTGCGTTCCATTGCTCTGGCCACGCTTAGCCTTTCCAAACTATACTGCAAATCTTACACATCTCTTCTTTTACTTCTTTTTTAACATATTATGAGTGCCTCATTTTTCAAGGCATCATCACCTGATGCCTTGTTTCTTTTCAGACGCAAGTACTTCACTCACCTCCATCCCACTGAGCTCTTTCACGTTGTACTTGTACTCCACTTAAGTTTTTCCTCCTTTACTCTCCACCCTATTTTACACGCGTTCTAATTACCTCCAGAAAAACTTAGTTAACTGCTTCATCTCGATGTCCTCTTTTATGCTCTTCCTTCCTCCTGTTCCTCTATTCATCACGTCCTACTTTCCCTCTTTCTTTACTCCTTTCTTGATCCTCCCTATGTTACTTTTCGTTTCCCCCTTACTCTATTCACGTAGTATTTTCTCCTCGTACCTTCTCCTCAACCTGAAAGTAGCTCTTCCAGGTTTTTCAGCAGCTTGTTTACTTTTTTCTCTCCTTTTTTTATACTCCTTACCTCCTTGATTTTTAATTTTTCTCCGAATTCTCGTAACTTATCTTCTCCCCAAGTGCACTATTCTAATTTTTTGTCCTTTACTTTCCCCTTCCACCATCAATCAGTTATGCATGAATGCAATCATAATAAAATGTGTCACGGTGTCCCCTTCTACCTGTGAACGGCATTTCTTCGACTTCTTCTTCTTCCCTTATAATATTACTGCTACCAATGACTCACCTCCCCCCCCCCCTTCCTCGATAGCTTCGAAAAAGTCTTACTACTTTAGTCCACTTCACTGTGCTTCCAATTCCTCTTGGACTTCTCGCTTTCCTCATATCATATACCCCTTCCATCCTTTCTTTTTCTTCTAGGCATTTCAATCGCACCCTATCAACACCACCTTCTCACCTGTTCCCTCCATTCCTTTCATCATTCTTCAAACCATTACCCTTTCAACATTTTCTCCTCCTTCCTCAGCTCTCGTTCCTCTTTTATTTGATCTCTCCCAACTGCCGACACCATAGCGTTCATCCTCTTGTCCGTCTTGTGTCCTCTTGTGATCATTCAGTATTGGGGAAACCTTCTTAGTCTTGAGGTATTGCTCGAATTTTTTAAGGAACCTCTTTGCATGTCACAAAAATGTTCAAGTTTGGAAAATTTCAGGTAAGGTTATGATTTTTTGAACAAAAGCCGAAATTTCAAGTAAAAAAATTATCAGGTATTGAAGGGAATCAGAAAATTTCGAGCATCAAAGCTTATGTTTGAGTTGTTTATGATGATAAATTATATTCGAAAAAAATCATGAAGTATTGCGCAAAGCTCCAACAAGCCTAAACAATTTAAAGTTATGTTCATGTTTCCACAGTATTGTACGTCTTTTCGAAGAACAATAATTAGTTCTTAGAGAAATCTTGCAAGCTTGGAAATGTGAGGTTACATTTGCTGGTCCTGAGGGAACTAGATGTTCCATGAAAAAAATCATCAAGTTATGTTACACAAGCATAGATAATTTTGGGTTTTATGTTCGGGTTTTATTCAATGGGATACGCAGTTCTTGTTTTATATAAAAAAATAAAAATGAAAAATCCATTTTGTGGCCAAACGGTAGGAGATAGACAAAAAATATTTGATGGCACAATTGTTCATTTTAAAAAGATCTACAATTTTTATCTCAACTATTTCTTGATGAAATACGTAGTTTTCATTTTATTGGGAAATAAAAATAAACAAAACCTGCCCACTGCGCGGGCACATCCTCATTGCGCGCATTATTTAGCTGGGAAATGGAAGTCTTCCCTGTTTGAAAATCCTTATCACTATGACTACATTTTCAACCTTTCTGTAATAACAACCGTAAGTTTTTATCAAATACTCATCCCTACATGAAATTTTCATCTGCCATATTATATTTGAGAATTAAAAAGTTTTTAAATCTTTCATAATAAATACCCCTGATGAGGAGAACAGTGTGCTCTCGAAACGTTGGGACTTTCATTTAAATACACTTGTCTGACAGAGTTGGAGGATTACTAACAATAAATTTTGTTGTTTTTTTCACCTACCTTTCATAAAAACTATACGTCTTGTCAAGAAATGATCAATACCCGATGTGTAAATCTTTTTAATATGAACAATTTCTCTCCACTGTAATTTTTTTCGTATCTGGCATAGTTTTCCTGGAAAATAAAAATTTTCCAATAAGGATAACACTTCCCACGATTTGAACAAAAGATTTGTATTCAATCAAAAAAATCTGTCCATGCGCGAGCGAATTATGGTGGCGCGCGACTCGTAGATTTGAGCGCGCCTCGCGAGTTTGAGCGTGCCTAGAGTGCGCGTCGGATCTCGCGCTTCGCGTTCGGCTACGTCGGTGCTTCTGCCAGTTTACAGTACCAAGCATACACAGAGTTGCAAATATTGCAAAACTGTTTGAAACCTCTACTTTCATGAAGATTATTAATTAAAAAATTAAAAAAAAAAAAATTTACTTAAGGCTCTACTGGACTCAAGGAACACATTCTCATTGCAGTACTCGCCCTCGATATTCACATCTTGCATAGTTTGGCCAGGAAATTGAATTTTTCATTGTTAGAAAAGCGGTGTCATCATTAAAACAAAAAAATACGTCTTCCCGGGAAAAACTCATATAAAACTTGTAGATTTTTCTTTTTAATATTTATTCTTTTCTCTTATTGTTTGTCTGGAAAATGGAATTTTTCATTGTAGGTAACATTTTTCTTGATTCAAACAAGAACTACGCGTGTCATGAAAAAAGTAGTCTAAAAAAATGTTCGGATCTTTTTAAAATGGATCATTTTTTCCTTAAAATTTTTTGCACCTTGCATAGTTTGAGCGGAAATGTGCATTTCAAATTTTTTGAAAAGCTATTTCGATGGATGAAACCAGAACCATTGTTAAAGGATGTCTAGTTGGTGAACTCGTCCTTTCTGATGTAGCCTTGAAAAATTATGCCAAAGAACAATCCAATATGATTATTCTTACGGAAGTTATCAAGTCTACAGATAACAGACTGGAGACTAGAGATGGCCAGAAACCTTAGGACAATTAGTTTTTAAGGTAGGATTTTCCAAAAATTCGAAAGTGAGTGCTTCTCGCAACTTTATCCATTTCATGATAAATGATGGAAGAAAACTCAACAAACCTACGAACCGATATCCTTTGTTATTTCAATTTCAAACCCATTTCCGGCTACGGTTATTGATCATCAATAAGGTTTTAAATCTAGCTAGTTTCTAAAGATCATATGAGCGTTCAATACTTATAACTTGGTGATGTTTTCCCTTTTACAGGTAGCTATGTGGAAAATACCATCATTGTTCAATACGATCCGTATGTTCAGGAAGTTTGGGATCAAGCCAGAAAGTTGCGTTGTACTTGGTACGACTTTTACGAGAAGGCTGTGACTTTCAGACCCTTCCAGGTAGACATGTTACATGCTGTTACTGCAAATTTCTTGGGTGATAATTTGCAATGTTGGATGCAAATTCAAGTTGGGAAAGGACCATGGGCTTCAGAAGTTTCGGGAATCGTCAAAATTGGACAAACGATGACGATGGTTCTTGCTATCAAGGACGATGAGAACAAATTCGACATGCTCGTTAGGAATTGTGTTGCTCATGATGGAAAGAGGGCACCTATTCAACTTGTGGATCAATATGGGTGTGTTGTCAGGCCAAAGATTATGTCAAGGTAATTATCACTTCCTTCTATGTCAACCAAAATTGGAACTAAATTGAAGGAAGGTGAACCGCTCAAATCTTTTCCTAATTGGAGTATTGGTCTATTAATGATTGACGACTGATTACTGACGCCTTATAATTGTTGATTGACAATTGATTGTTGATACCTAATAATTTATGATTTAGAACAGCTGATTTACAATCGTCATTTGGCGATCGACCCATGGCAGCTGACATTAGAAAATCGATCATTGAAAACTGTCGATTGATATATCGAATCATTTGACGTTTCCAACACCAAAATTTTGTTCCAGGTTCCAGAAGATCAAAAACTTTGGTCCAAGTGCATCAGTAGTGAGCTTCGCCTACTTCCAAGCTTTCAAGTTCCCAGATAGTATGAACGTTCACTTCCAGTGTGTGATTCAAGTATGCCGATACAACTGTCCGGAACCCAAATGCGGTCATCCAGGTCTAGAATACGGTGCACCTGCAGCAATCTCTCAAGACTATGGAGCACCAGTTCATCAAGGTCTTTCGTCCGAATATGGTGCACCACCAGTACCTGAATATGGAGTTCCTCCAGCTTATCCTGATCCAAGGCATCCCAGTGGACCGGCTGGTGCATACAGGTAAGATACACAAGAAAATCCAATGAAAGTGAAAACCCTCATCCGGATTCACGCATACTTCATCTCAAGCAGAACTGAGCGAAAAGCTACTTATCCTCAAGGTGAATAATTCTCTTTGCTTTAGACCAAATTTCTCTGATGTCTGGCTCTAACTGCACTTACGTGAGAGACGAAAAGTTAAACTTTTCGCCCGAAGGGATCTCAGACGGCTTCCACGAACCACGTGGCCCAATTTTTGTCACTTTTTGACCATCCCTCTCTCTGTGTGGTCCACCTTGGCATTCTCGTCGATAACTCCTCCACTCGTAGGATGCCACATGGTTCTTTAATCTCTGGCAAAACGAGAATGAAATTGGAAATCATGAGGCTTTTTTATCTCCAATTCTTTTCAGGAAAATTTTAGTCAACGAGTGACGACACTGGCCGCTTATACAAATTACTCATAACTGAGAACACGTATTATCCAACATTTCCATTAAGTACGTGGTTCAGGCATGGACCATGCGGTTTATGGTATGCTCCTCATCCGCCCCTTGCGAAACTTCATCGAAACTCAGTTTGGCTACTTGTTTTCCTCTTGGACTCGAATCGTTCTTTTATCTGGTTTTATTCAGATTTTGAGCAGACATGAAAAACGGCAGAAAAAGTCATTCGCCTGACGAAATCACATTCGGTCCTTCCCGGAACGTTTTGCGGAACCCAAGTCGCATGATTCTTCTTGTCAAGAACAAACGTTTTTATGACATCTAGCTCTATTTGAGCTAAGCATGATCATCAGAGACAGAATATTGAATTTTGTGTCCGAAGGATCTCATTTGCCCTATGTGGGATTCAATCTCAACCTAATGAAGATGACTCTTCTCGTCCAAGACCGAAATCACTTTTGAATCTAGTTCTATTGGGTTTTAGGAAGACATCGGCAGTGGCAAATCAAATCATTCACTCGACACAGACTTATTTGGTCCTAGATAGAGCTCATTCAGGACTTACGTTGATGATTCTCCTCGTCTAAGATCGGAATTTTCTCTGCTACTTGGCCCCACCTGAATTTAGGGTGATCGTTAGCGACAGGAGGTTGAATTTCTCACCCGCAGGAGTCTCATCTGTCCTATGTGGAACTTTGTCGAAACATATGGTTTGAGTACTTGTTTTTGTCTGTGACTTGGAATTGCTTCAAAATCTGTCTCTATTCAGATATCAATAAGGCCTCAGAAACAGAAAATCAAATTATTCGCTGGACGGAGTCTTATTTGGCTTATTCGTGGATAATTTAAAGAACTAAGTAAAAAATAATAGCAAATTTTTCTTTTAAGCGTTGATAGGGGAAGTTATCCGGTTGTGGCCATAGTTTCGTTTTCCGAATGTAACTTCAGATCAAATCATATTTTTGTAGACATTTATGTATCAATGGAAAGCTTGAAGTCTAAAGTAACTACTTTTGAAAGCATAAATTTGATTTTCCCAAAAAACAAAGTAGTTATTCAACTGTATAAAATTTGTCTTTTTTGACCATCAAATTTTTTTTTACGCGGTTGTAGCCACCCCTGGAAAATGTCATAAAAATGGAAAAATATTAGATGAAACGCTACTCTATGTTTGGACAAAGGAATTTGATTGATTTTCGAAGCTCTTAGTTGCAAAAATAACCACCAGTTGTTGCTAAAAACCCTTCAATAAAAGATCAATAAATCTGAATATGAGAAGTGATGTAAATGGCGGAGCATAATTGATAGGTAAATATTTTCTGGCACTCTAACTCAAACTGTCAAGCAATTGCCTATAGCCTTATTTCAAGTATGTGATGTAAAAGTGGATTTCGAAGCCATAGCCAATACCAAGAATCGCATTGGGAAAAAGGGGTTTCCCCGCCCTCTTCCCTTTCGAATGTAACAAAATTCGCTTTGATCCAAACTGCTCCATCTGTGTCTCATACCTTTGGTCATAATTATGTTGGCAGGAAAGGGAGATGAATGTATGTTGTCTCAATAATTCTGCTTTTTTTCTTTTAAATATATGGTTCACTTTACTTTTCGCAGATTTGAATAATCCCATGTTCCCTTGTCCTTGTAAAACATGATGCGAATCAGCTGATAACTTAGATTTGATAGAGTAGGGGCACCATTTTTCTACTGTAGGTGCATAGAGCAGGGTCCTTATTTGAATTCAAATGCTTTGCCACTTTGAAATCGCCTGGAATTCGTAATTTGTCATCCTAAAACTGATTCAACCTATACATTTCCAGATGTTATAATATAAAATGCATTGTTATATAGTGAGCCGAATCCTGATGTGGTGCCAGCACCTCAAGCTCAGACTTCTTCATCGTCGCCAAGTTCGACACCAGGAGAGGCAGCAGCAAGCAGTTCTCCACAAAGCACCCAAGATAATATTCACCTTCCACCACCTCCTCTTCCAGGACATCCCGCAGGGGCGTACCAAACTGTTAAGAGAAAAGGAACGGCTGGTTCAGAAGAGCTCGAAGGCAACCTGGCCACCCTCGGAGGACGACCGAGGTCGGTCGAAGGTCTCCCAGCAGAACTTAGAGGTGCCCGAAGACGAAGACATATTTTGGATGAAGATGATCTTTCCGTAAGTATCTTCATCGTCTCATCGAACCCGCACTCAATTCTTGTTCACGCTCCACATTCACATATTTTTCACATTCTGTTCTCGCTTCTCCTTTAATGTATCCCTTTCCTTACCTCGTTTTTCAAACTCAATCAATTTATTCTAGTCCATCTTCTCTTTGCTGATCCCTCTCCTACATGTCCTGATACTCCTTCCTTTCTTGTCATATTATATTATTTATTTTAATTTTCTCTCCAACTAACATCGTCCTATAAATGGTCTGTCTTCTAATTTTTTTCTCTTATTGGCCACAGTTTCTATTTGGTGGGTACCTATCACCACTACGTAGCGCGTCCCCAGGTTGCGGATAGAGGAAAGGCCCCTGAGGTTAAACACC
>WSXT02020679.1:0-14159 GCA_011762715.2 Neuroterus valhalla | reverse complement strand
CATAAGTTGGACCTCTGGTTCGTTGGATCTCCCTTTACAGGACATCTCTGTCTATCCCCTGTATTGTCACGAGGCTTTCTCTTTCTTCCTCCTACTATCAAGTGCGTTATGCTTAGCTTCATAGACTGAAATGAGCATGACGTTGCCAGCAACGACGCCAGTACACGCTGGCGGGAATGTCATTGGACTCCCTGTGCGAGAGAGTTCAAAAAATGTCTCGGTAATTTCAAAATAGCGAGAAAAGTAGCCCCGGTAGGCCCAGATTTGTTTATATATTTGGGTTCAGAAAGATTTGATCTATCTCATATCTGTTTTTTAAAAAAATCGTAGCAAAATTCTAGACGTGAAAAATCTTTCATGCCACGCATCAACTGCTCTTCCATAAGACCCCATGCAAAAAGCAGTAACTTTACAGGCAAATATCTCAAAAACTAGCCCGGTCGATACCTTGAAATTTTGCACAAACACGTGGGGAGTATTTATCTATGAAATATTTTAAATTGAGAAAAAATCGTAGCAAAATTGCATAATCATCGTACCTCCTTAAACGGGACGAAATTAGATTTTTCTCTTCGGGTTATTATTGCTCATGGGAAAAATCTGCTCCTTTCGCCCCTTGTTACATAATGTACCATTTTTTCAAACTAAATTTAAAGTTTTCTGACCTTATATTAAAAAAGTGATACAAAGTGACTTCAATTTTTATTTAAAATATTATTCTTTGTTCTATAAACGACCGAAATTCCTATTTATTTTTCGATGGCTTCGCAGTCTTTTACCTATTGCCTCTTTTCCTAGTTTTTTTCATTCAAATGCGAACTTAATTAATAGGACCTAAAAGGAAAATCTAACTTTTTGGGTGAGAGTTAATTGCTATCGGATGGAAAGTCTAGTATTACATTTTTTGTTAAGAATGTATCTTTATTGGATCAAAAGTTTTTTTTTCTAAATTAAAATCTATAATTTATACTTCGGAGGAACTCAAAATTAAAAAGCTCAAAATTAACATTTTCAAGGTAAGAGATCGAGAACCGTGACATTCAGGACGAAGACGAATCTAATCAATGATGACTTTAGTTTCTGATTACAGGTTTATGAAGAAACCGGATAAAATATACTTTTCCTTCTCTTTTGTACAATACTTAAAGTTTCGTTACAAAGATTTTCAATCGTACGTTATTTGAATTTAAAACATATAAAAATGTTTTAAAAAATGTATTGAAATGAAAATTTTATAATCAAAGTTTTGAAAATCAATCTTTTGAGTTTTAATTCTGCATCCCATTTCATCTCGATTAGAACTGGTGCGTATTTCACAGTGTCTCGTATAAGTTTCTATAGGATATACGGATAGAGCAAAATTGTGTACTAAAAAGATCCTGACTTGAAGCGGATAGGATGCGGATAAATCTTTTCCATCGTGCCGTATAAGTCCCTGGTAGGTGCGGATGGACCGATATTTTGAGTTTAGTACTATTTTGACACAATTCATTATTATTATTTTTCGAAAAATACAAAATTATTATAATATATCATCAATATGTTATTATAAATTATATCATAATACATGTATTAAAATACATATTATCATGTTATTGATGATACGAATATATTAACTTTATTATTATTATTTATTTGACACAATTTAGGATCACTTTATAATCAAATTTTGGTATCAGTTCGAAATTTTGTACCGAATAGATTCTGGCTAGGACCGGATAGGACACGGATAAATATTTCTTGTTGTCCTGTATAGTAGTGGATGAGCCCGGATGGCGTAATTATAAGCCGTCTCTATCCCGCATGGGCCCGGATAGGGCCCGGGTAAATCTTTCTTGGTTTCCGTATAAGTACCGCATAGGCTCGTATAGCGTAATAATGTACTGAATAGATGCCGGATAAATATTTCTTGGTGTCTCATGAAGGTACCTGATAGGCCTGGATAGCGAGTCATGTCCCCTCTACATCCTAGTTAGGACAGAAAGGGACCCGGGTAAATATTTTTCGACGTCCCGTATGAGTACGGGATAGGCCTGGATAGGGAAATTATGAGCCATCCACATCCTATCTGGGACCGTGTTGACCCGGAATATAACCCGTTTACAAAACCCGAAAGTTTACCGGATAGGCTCGGATAGAGGCCCGAGCATATCCGGGTTCTATCTGTTATTTTAGGCAGGCTGGTTTTCCGGTTCATTCGTGCCGAAGCGACTTTGTGTCAAAGTGACGGAATTTTATTGGACTGATGTGCAATAATTGATTGTCATACTGCAGGTTGCAGGATGCAAAGATTATGGAATTTTTTGCTAAGAATGTATTTCTCTTAACTTTCTGTGAAATTTCAATCCCCAATCCATGGATATTTATAATAGTATTTAGAATTATCCCTGCCGATTGGACGGCACTGAAACAGCACTGGGAATTGGCACTGAGCTCTTAGTGCGGTGTGAGTGCCTGTTTGAGCCAATTTCGGCACCTAAACCGCACTGGGAGTTTGGGGTCGATTAAAGGGCCAGATATTCAAAAGTCTCTTTTGAGGAAATTTTTGACAGCGTCCTGGCGAATTCTGTGCCTACAAATTATTCGAAAAGCATTTGCTCTTACATTTCAGGAATTGTATAATACCATTACTGGAAACATTACATAGGTTAAAAGTAAAAATAAAAACCGGGTTTTCTCTTTTTTTTATATTTATAAATTATAAAGACTACCGAATATATAGAATTGTTCCATCGTGGGCTCATTTTCAATAATGTAGTTCTTAGAGCACTAATTTAAGGTCGCATATATGGAAGACAGTTTAGTGAGTCTGGTTGAACGATATGATATAAATGATTGATATAGCGAAAAAAAAATTATTTCCGATATAAGTAATTTTATTATTCCTCATTTGTTCATCAAGTACACGCAATCCTGCATTAGTTCTTAAACACATAGTAAGTGCGCCCAACGTATTTGAAAAATCTCAGACACTGGGATCCGTACCCTACCAACCTGCCTGAAACTTCCTAAAAACCTAACTGACGCGCCGGACGCTTTACAAAATGAGCTATCTCACGATGGGATTATCGTTTAAAACTCTACGCTCAGCTTCACGGGGCGAACAAGGGCATTTTGAAGAAGGTGTAGAGAATCTTCACATCTATCCTGAATGACAGGATTGTTCGGGAAATTGGACCTGTATGGAGTGAGATTTACGAACAACGAGGATTGAAAAGAGGTGCAGCAGGATGTCGGGAAAACTTGCTGTTCGACAGGAATCTCTGCGAAGACGCTGGAAACCACAAACGCAGATTTAACTTCCCATAGACTTATCATCTGTCTGTTGAAAAGCTCGAAGGTTTATTCAGATATAGTAGGATGCATTTAGAGATTGATGCCTCTTTGGAAGACCAGGTTTACTATCACTTCTGGAAAACATCGTGTCACTACCAACCCTGTCACTTTCCAGAGAGGTGTCTTTCAAGGTGACGCCATGAGCGTTCTCCTCTCCTGCATAACACTATTGCCTCTATCCCTCGCACTCCGTGATTCTCATGGATTCCTCTGTTGCGGAACTAATGTTCGTGAGCATAAGGTCACTCATATATTTTATATGGATGACTTAAAGATCTATGCTTCTGGAAAAGAACATCTTGAAGATGCTCTTAGTATCGTCGGGAGGTACACACGAGAAATCGGTGTGGACTTTGGATTGGATAAGTGTGCCAAGATTACTCTGAAAGGTGGACGAATAGCAGGTATAGATAAGGACCCTAAACTTGTTGACCGAAGTGCAATTAGGCACCTCAACGCTGGAGAGACGTACAAATACCTGGTTTTGCCTGAGAGTCGCATTCAGGATACAACATCAGTGAATGAGGCACGCGCGACAATTTAAATAGATACGCCCGTAACTCAAAAGAGATATTGTAAACTCCAAATGCAGGTAGCATTGGTAGCACGGAGAACTTGGTACCGGCAAAAGCGTCACTTCTTGCTGGAGGTTCCTCTGATAAGGACGTTCCCCGAAATCAAGGGAGTTTCGGCACACGATACGTTGGGTGAACGGGCGTCACCGGTCAAGTAACGCTGCAGTGTGGGAGAGGGTTGTGAGCCACTATATTCCTTACATTCCTTAAATTCACATTTGAATTCAAGTATTTGAATTCCTTTTTTCTAAACAAGTCATAATTTTGTCAATCAAACGACTTTGCACTTTATCGCAAGATAAAGACCCCGTTGTGCGGGCAAAATTTTGACAAATAATTTGGAACTATTTTATTTTCAAAATTAAATTTAGCTTAAATCTCTAAATTGTAACAACTTTGCACTTCATCTCACGGTGAAGACCTCGTTTTGCGAGGAAATTTGAGCATGCATAAAATATTTTTCCAAAAATAAATATTTCCTATGATATAGTGCGCAATCATCTCTTCCTTGAGTTGAACAACAATCTTTTGTTTCTAAACAATTGAGTTTAATTTAAATATTAGATTGCGAAACTGTTAGGGCTAATTTTAATGTCCAATCAGTATTGGAGTCAATTTATTATACTGGATACCATCCACTGAACAGGACACAGTCAAGGCAAGTTGAACGACATTCTCAATGAATATCAATATTATCGAGATGTGTTCAAAATGCAACATCGCAATTACTAAAAACTAACACGATTTTTAGTAGTTTGAGGGCCTCTTATATTAAAATTAGCTAGATACGTGGAAATACACATTTGAATTCAATAAATAAAATCATCCCTGGTTTAGAGAATGATCTAGCAATGTTACAAGATACAAACATCAGCCCCGACGGATTTGGTCGTCCAACCTGTTCTCGTGAAATAAGATATCTGCGACTAACATGTTTGCCGTCCTGGTTATACTCTATTCATTTGAGTTAGTTCCATGGACGAAGAACGAGCTCAAAGCCGTTGGCATTACTACGCGCAAGATGATACATATGAAGAAAAGCTTGAATATCAACTCGTCCGTTACGCCCTAATACATCACAAGCCGTGAAGCCGGACGCGGACTCCTCAATCTTGAATGCCTATACAACCGAATCATCCTTAGTACTGTTAATATCATCGCGAACGGTAGAGATCCTCTCCTGGCAATGGTCAGGAATCACGAAATGAAAGGGGAGGGGAGCGTTCCTTTACAAAGCCGCGGAGAAGAGAGCTTAAACCGTTGGCCTGGAACTCAACATCAGGAGTGAGGACAGTGCCTTACTTCTCAAAACACAGGTGAATAAAGCGAAGGCGAAACACTTCCTGAAACAACATGAAGACAAGGTGATGCACTTAAACCTTGACAAAATTGTAAAAGATCGATCCTTGTCACATGAGTCAACGTTTGCTTTTCTGAAATCACCTGGACTGAATTCAGGAACCGAGTGTTTCATTTTTGCGTGTCACGACGGTGTGATTTCCACCTTAGCATACCGTGGAAGCATATTACGTCAGGAGGTATCCACCGATAGGTGCAGGGCGTGTCTCAAAATCCCTGAGCACCTATGGCATATACTATCCGATTGCCCTATTCACGCAGGAACGACATATTTGTGCAGACACAACGCTTCCTCAAGAGTGATTTACCACCACATTTGCCGCTCTTATGGCGTTGACCGCGACCCCGCCCCGCTGAACGCTCCAAGGGGAATAGAGTCTATGGTTGAGAACGAGGAGTGCCGAATCTACTTGAACTACGATTTCTCGACATTAGCTTCTATCAAACACACAAGATCCGACATCGTGCTCCTTGACAAACGTGACCGACCCATGTTCGTGATCGAATTCTCGGCCCCGGCCGACTACAACATCAAAGGCAAGGAAACCGGAAAAAAGAAAAGGTACAAAGATCTCAGAGAACACCTACAGCGACATTATCAAGGACATTCGGTTAAATTATTTGTTCTCATCATTGGTGCTCTTGGAGGTGCGACGCCTTCACTGGTTAGTAACCTGGAAGCCATACCCGTTTGCCGAAAATATGCCGTGGCACTTGCGGGATGGATGCAAAGAGCATCATACTTGGGTCGCTCCGTATCCTGAAGACACACGAGGGTTTTGCCGGCCCTTCATTGTGATTTTGTCGTACATTTGGTCACTCATCTCACGATCGTGAGACGTGGCCAAAGGTGTATTTTACCGTGGTTCAACCACAGTTTTCTGTTGGATACGGTTACAAAATCTAACAAGCAGTCGCGGACGATTTTCTAGGGATAATACCCGACAGAAAAAACACCGAAGCTAAGGCGTAAACAACCGTGTTGGAGGTTGCGTGGCACCAGGGAGTAGTGTGAACGGTGTATCTAGATTACTACGTCACCTCCTCGAGTATACGCTTCTAGAGCGGACGTTACCTCCGCATGCGGGGCTCTGCGGGGATGGACAATCCCTCCCCTAGTTACTCATGAGAATAACTATGGGAACTCAAAAGTCAAACCGAGTTTACTTAAACCCAAGCGATGTTGTTCTTCTTTGGTATCCTGCTTAATTGCTACGATGCCAGTACCGTCCCTAATCGCAGAGGTTACATGGTGCGACTGCACACTCTATGGCGTGACCAACTGCTGAAAGAAGGCATCCCTCAAGAGACGATGGCTTTCTTAGGACAAGGATAAACATTACATTCAGATTCTTCCCAAGCCATATGATCGGGCTGAAATGGATGGTACCCTTCGTGAGCATTTTTCGGAGGATCGCGACCTCTGGACTATCACTTTTTCAGTTCAAGATGTATCGAGAGCTTTGACTGATTCAAATCGAAGGTACAAACCAACGATTGATGAAAAGACTAAGAAAGGCTTGCATAACTAAATAAGAAGATTGGCTGGGCAAAAAAAATGCGTCCCGTATGCAGTGTGTGATTAACTGTATAAAATCCGAAAAGTCATTTACGGCAAAGCTCCAAAAATTCGCTCACGAAATGAGGATCCATCATCACACATTGAAAATGTCAAAGCTGATGACCATCAAGTAGCACATTGTTGACAAAATATAAGTACTATCTCACGCAAGAAGGACAATTAAAAAGGGGAAGGAATGAGTCAGGGAAAATCAGAACTTTCTTGTTCCTCACGCCTCTTTAGCGATCCTCCTATTTTTGTCTAGAACCCGCCAAAGTCCAAAGAAGTCGAGGCATTTTGGAGAGAGATTTACGAAGTAAAATATCCATTGAATGAAGGATTATAAGAACATTATACGTTTCAAGGATCTGTGCAATGACCTCTTAACAGTGGTGAAGAGGAGGTAAAGAAAACATAAAGGGTAACGTAGAACTTCTCCGCTGCTGATCCAGATTGTATGGGGAACTTCTGGTGAAAGAATTTTACTTCTACACAGAAACATCTGGCCCGCATCTTTACCTCATATTTGAAGTCGGAGATACCTATTACGCAGTAGCTGATGATAGGATGAACTTTACTCCTACTGGAGAATGGCGACTTCTCTAACCCAAAGAAATACAAGCCAATAAAATTTCTGAACACGTTGTATAAGATCTCCACATCTATTCTGAATGACAGGATTTTGCGGATAGTTGGACCTGTATGGAGGGAGATTCACGAACAACGAGGATCGAAAAGAGGCGCAGCGAGCTGTCAGGAAAACCTGCTAATCGACATGAGTGTCTGCAAAGACGCTGCAAACCACAAACGCAATCTGTCGATGGCCTGGATTTATTACCAAAAAGCTTTTAATTCAACTTCCCATAGACAAGAGCGTCACTTTCTAGAGAAGTGTCTTTCAGGGTGACGCAATGAGGACTCTCCTCTTCTGCATCACACTATTGCCACTATCTCTCGAACTTCGCGATTCTCATGTGTACATCTGTGGCGGAACTAATGTTCGTAAGCATAACGTCACTCATATATTTTATACATATGAGTTAAGGATCTATGCTTCTGAAAAAGAACATCTCGAAGATGCTCTCAGTGTCTTCGAGGGGTACACACAATGAATCGGTTTGGACTTTGGATAAGGTAAGTGTGCAACCATTCGTCTGAAACGTAGACAAATTTCAGATATAGATAAGGCCCCTGACCATGTAGACGGAAGTGATTTCAGACACCTTAGAGCTGGTGTGACCTACAAATACCTGAGCATACCTGAGAGCCGCATTCAAGATGCGTCCAAACTGTCGTCGTTAAATAAGATATCTGCGACTAACATGCTCGACGTCTCGGCCCTACTCTATTCGTTCGGGGTGGTTCCATGGACGAAGAAGGAGCTCAAGACCCTTGATATCACTACGCACAAGATAATGCATACAAAGAAAAGCTTGCATATCAACTCGTCCGTTCCTGCTTATACATCGGTCACCGTAAAGGTGACCTCCTCAATCTGCAATGCCTCTACAAGCGAATTGTCCCAAGTGCAGCTCATGTCATCTTTAGCGGTAGAGATCCTCTTCTGGCAATGGTCAGGAATCGCGAAACGAGTGGGCCATTACATAGCCGTTGAGCAGGCAGCTGAAGCCCTTGGCCTAAACAACATGAAGACGAGGCGATGCAGGGTAACTGTTACAAAGCTGTAAAAGATCAATCCTTGTCACATGAGTCAACGTTTGCTTTCCTTAAATCATCTAGACTCAATTCAGTTACGGAGGGCGTGTCTCGAACTCCCTGATCACCTACGGCATATAACATCACATTGTCCCATTCACGCAGGAATTATGCATATGTACAGACACAATGCAGTCCTGAGAGTGCTTTACCACCATCTCTGTCGTTCTTATGGCGTTGGTCGCGACCCTGCCCTGCCGAAACGCTCCAAGGGGATGGAGTTTACTGTTGAAAATGAGGAGTGCTGAATCTACTGGAAATAAAATTTTCTCGACAATAGTCCATATTCAACACACAAGACGCAAAATTGTTCTCCTTGACAAACGTGACCGAATCATGTTAGTAGATGTCATGAGCCATAGGGTGGTCTGTGGTTGATCGAGGGGCGCGGCCTATGGCGAGGAGTGGAGGTAATTAAAGAGGCGTAGACTAATGTGATTGTGCGAGGGGCGTTGCCCATAGAAAGTAGTAAGGGTAATTAAGGGACGTGGCCTCCTCTGATTGACAAAAAGGCGTAGCATGTGGTAAAGAGTGAGGGTGATTAGAGGAGGCGTGGTCTCTGCTGATTGTTCGATAGGCGTGGCCCAATTATTATGCAGGTATATACTGAAGGGTGTGGACTTTCCAGAATTTTCGATGTGTGTGGTCTAATTAAGAGTAAAGGGGGTAATTTGACTGATTATTCCCATCCTGACTCACTAAAGGGGCATGGCCTAATCGAATCTCCATAGGTGTAATTTTCCCTAGATAGTAAAACATAAGGGGTAGGGTTGATGTGGGGAATGGACAGTTGTTTTTATAACTAGTTACACATTAATAATTATGTTAATTTTAATTCCCAATGAGAGTCAAAATGTGAGGTGTCGAATGGTTACGATATTGGACTGCTGAAAGGTATGTGGAATAATTATTTTACTTATCAAACTTAAAATTATCGTAAATGATCCTAAAAAGGCATGTAATGATTAAAGAGAAATTGTTTACAAATCATAAGTCCATATTTGTTTTCATTCATTTTGTAATATCTCATAATATTACATGGTCGAGAGAAGAAAATATTGTTATTCAAGTACGTGTAGAAAAAATAAGTCCAATTTCACCAATGATACATAAAATTAGGATAGAAGTCATTTCCAGGAAAACAATTTCAACACAGACCACGATATTCTTTAATCCTCCAAAAGTGGACTTCTGCAGAGTGATTTCCGGAGTGCATACCTTCGTTTTATTGCCTTGACCTTACCAGGCTGTGCCTCATTGTTGAACTCGTCGCTGTCCTCCTTGTCCTGTCTCAAATTTCCGTTAGCGGTCGTTAATGAAAGTTTGTATCTGCCCAGCTCAATTGTCCGGAGGTACAATGGTGAATCTCCGGAAAAAGAAGGATGATTCTATTATATCCAAATGCTGTTGCAACTCTGTCCATTCTTCAATGTCGCGAAGATCAGTCCATTTCCTGACTTGTTCATAAGTTTAATAACTGGTTGAAATTTCGCATGTGACTCATCTTCGAGTCCAATAAGTATCGTTCAAGGAAATGAATGATTCAATCCGTAAACAGTCGGTAGAATCATCCGTTGTGAGGTTCTCTTCGTGAAGTTTGTAGACATCATGACCAAGCGTTTGAGAGCTGCTCTAGTTAGTACTTATCTAATCGGTGCTGACTTGGATTTGATTCTTTTGATTTTTGGTATTTCAGAAACATTTTTATTAGTTTGTTTGTTCGAAGCCTACCGCTTGGGCTTCGAAATTCGACATGATCACTTGTTCAGATATAAAAACTCATTTTTTCAAAGAGGCTCCATGCATCGGCTATTATATGTAAAATGTATGCGGAGTAGGGGTGCTGTTCGGCGGGGGGTAATCCATAGGTGACGAGCGTGTGAATAACCGTTATACCATTGGTGCAAACAAAGAGAAGCAGTATGTTTTTCCTAGAAATCACACAAAAGGACACGTTTTTCATATAAATCACACCAACAAAAAACCGTGTTTTATGGGTTCACTCAAAGGAACACATGTTCCCCATACATCATGAAAGGAATCCACATGTCGTGGGAAATACACAAAAGATATCACATTCCCCTTAACACATAATTCCCATAAATCATAAAAAGAATCCACATGTCGTGGGAATTACACAAAAGATATCACATTCCCCTCGAATCACACAAAGGGAACTGTATTTCCTACAAGTCACACAGAAGCACACATGTATTCCATAAATCCCACAAAAGAATACGTACGTCATACAATTTACACAAAGAAACACGTGTTCCTCATGAATCACAGGAAGAAAAATCCACATGTCATGAAAACCAGACAAAAGAACAAACGTTCCACTAAAATCACATAAAAGAAACCGTTTTTCCCTGAAGTTGAATAAAAATATCCGTGTTCCAAATGACAGATTCATGTTATCTATAAATTAAACAGGAGTACGATACAATTGTATTGTGAAGTAATGAATTACATATGTGGTTACTGGAAAAACATTCAAAAATCTTCATAAAATGTAAATGTCAGTACAAAAGGCATTGGTGCCTAGTATCCCTTATCTATTGAATTCAAGAAGAGCGTTTCAGTAAAATTTTCGAAAATTTGAACAATACAACTTTACCATGAATTGACTCCTACAATTTTTTATAAGAACGAGAGATATAAAATTTTTTTCCTGGGAATGGAAACTGATCATGAAAAGCGAGGATATTATCTTTTGTGGAGTGTTTTAATAAAGCATAGTCGAATTTTTTATTCCTAGTAAAAGGAGTGGAAATCACCTGCAGTGAACGTTTATCTGTATCCTGAATATAACCTTAAACAATTCTTTTTTTCCTTCTCTCAAGTAGTAATAGGATAAAGCATTTTCCTTTAAAAATTCCGATTTCGAGAAGACCTGGAGGTGAAAGTTTTACCCTAAAAAATAACGTATTATTCTATAGCATAAAGACACAAAACAACCACTGTGACTTCGTTTACTCCCAAAATTGATCATGATGATGTCTTGAAAGAAGCATAGAAATTTTCCCGTGAAACCTCGTAGAGTGTCGATGAACGAATTTCAAAGGCTCGGCAGGTACCCCATATACAAAAACAATGGAGTCAGGTCGGTACTGGTTACTCCTTTTCCTAAGCTTTTCTCGCATTCTAGCTAACCTGAAAGATGCAGTGAGCAGGTATTCGAATTTATAAGTGGGTGTGACATAAAAAAGTGGATAATGGGCTGGGTTGAACATTCATTGCTCTTAAATATCCACCCTTCGATCTTCAGGGCTTAGTTTCTCCTCAAACTTCTTGGGTATAGAATCAATTTTTTGTCAACTCTTGACCCTTACAATCGTTCCGGGAACATGGTGCATGTGGAAAATTTTCTCGCTTGCCTCATGGTAATTTTTTACCGTTCGACGGATTCGGAGTTCCTGATATATATCCATGATATCCTTTTTACGTGTTCCTGCGAAATTTCGAATAGTGTTGGTATGTATCAATGTTCATTAAAAGTTCTCCAACTGCTACCGCGAGTGTGATTTTGGGTTTTGATGTGTGAAATTTCCAAATCTTTTAGTGCATACGTTGGAAGATTTACCACCTCAACCTCCATGTCTAAATTCTGCTGGATATGCGCCTGGTTACGATGTGGATGATATGACAATTCCTGCGTATTAGCAATGGCCTAAGCATGATGAAATTTGGCGGTGTCAGCAGGCTATGGATGAGGACCAGCCACCGATGCGTGAAATGCATGCTGATGAAGAGCAGGACGATGAAGACATTATCGTCGTGTTGGATTCGGACGAGGAAGACAGCAAAGACGATGACGCCTGGGGGGATGTTCCATCAGAACAAACTAGGAACGGTAAGTTTTCAAAATATAAACAAATAATAATAATAATAATAATAAAAATATTCTTAAGGGTATATGACACAGTCAAATTCCTACATTATCGACCTTTTCTCGGTGTAAGGAGTTCTTCTCTTTTTGTTTCAATTATTTTGTTCGAAGTATCGTGAATTATTCAAGGGAAATAGGCGAAATTTTTCTTATTATGTGGTTCGATGGATTTCATATAATTTTTTTTTATTTTGAATCGATGTCCAATTTCAAGTGAGAGTAAGTTGTCGCAAAATGTGTCGGTAAGGTAGGAATTTTTTTGACATCTAAAGTTCAGGGGTCGTGCACATAATACTTCACACAATTTGGGAGGGGGAGGGGGTGTCAGCAAAGTGTGATATGGGGGGACGGGGGGTCAACCGTCCGCGTGATGTCACATATTTTCTGTTGCAATTATAATTATAAATATTTGTTTGAATTTGAAGAATTATATTATATTATATTATATTAACATTATATTAATATATATAGTTATAGTTCCAATGTTAAAAGTGGTCCTGTAGCCGCCATTGTCGCAGCGCCCTCCTGCCCGCGGTGGATGTTTTCATTGCCAATAATCCTAATATTTTATATTTTCGTTTTTACGGAGCGTACAAAAAAGTGTATCCAGAAAAAAAGTCGAAACAAGCTATGAAGAAGGAGTAAATACTTTGTGACGTAACCTCAAAAAAGTGATGATTGTAGAAACAACGTTGAAGAGGAAATCAAAAGACTAAATATCCTTGTGACAACTAAATAGGCAAAATTTCTAAGTTTTTTTTCTGCATCAACAGCTAAAGCAAGTACAGCTCCGACAACCACAGATAAACATGAGCGAGAAATTGTAACATCTACGGACCCGTCTAATAATCAAGAAGGTGCATATAGACATTAAAATATTATTAGAATCATTGAATTCATTTTAAAAATTTGTAGCATAAAATATTAATTTTAAACAAGAATTACTTCAATTAGAATATTAATCCTCTTAGAATTACACAGCAGTTGATAGAGGAAAGACGAAAACAACAATTTATTACCGTTACAACAGTCTCGTGAAAAACCAAATCAAGACCTATTGCAAAAGAAAATTGGAGTTCTTGAAAGTCGCCTAAATAGTTTATTAATGATTCACTATTCTTGATTGAAAGTGGACGACACGAATGAAAAAATTCAAAGCGTAAAGAAAGCTTTAGCAGAAGAAAAAAAAACTCTAAAAACGAAAACAAGAAGCTGCTAACCGTCAACAAAAAGTACGAGACGAAAAAAAACAGAAGATTAATGAAATTTCAGAAGAAAATCCTGAATTGGCAGCTCGACTCAACATTCGCTATGAAAAGGAGAAGCCCAGGTTCGAATATGATCATCCTGAATTATTAAAAGTAAACCAGGACCAAAACTACACTGGGGCTACCGGGGCAATGTTCCGGGACCCCCGGTTTCAGGGGGCCCCATAAGTAAAGGACAAAAACAGAAATTTTTTTTCTGAAGTACAAGCATTTTTAGCAATGTCTCATTGTTCTTCTTTATGTGAAAATTTATTAACTGATTGATCTACTTATTTATTTATTATTTATAATAATAAATGCTAAGGTGGAGAATCTGTTTAATAAAATTACCTCTAAACCTTTAAAATTCTGTACAAATCTTGCGCTTAGAGAAAAAACTTTATGGTTAGAAGTGTGAGATTTTATAAGCGTAAAGAATTAATCATTTTATGGAGCCTTTTTTGGAAGATACCCTT
>WSXT02020668.1:0-14159 GCA_011762715.2 Neuroterus valhalla | reverse complement strand
TACATACATACATACATACATACATACATACATACATACATACATACATACATACATACATATATATATATATATATTTATATATACATGCATAGAAACATGAATTTTAGGCCCAGAGGATCTCAAAACGCAGAACTTTTCTGTAAGAAATAATTTGATATTCAGAAAACTGAACTGTTCAGTTAGGAAAAGGTCTTTTGAAAATTTGCCTTTCTTGGTAGGAAATTCTACAATTTCCTTGGAAACAATACATTCCGAATTGAAATCTTAGAAACATGGTACCTAGAAAAATATTGGTAGAAAGAATTAATTCTATTTTCTGTTTCTTGGAAGTATTTTGGGTTGTGAAGCCTCAAATCACAATTAAAATTAATATGTATTACATATTTTATCCTGGATTCCGAGAATATCTAAGCTCTTATTGTATCATAGAGCAATTAGTTATCAAGTAGTAATCATTATAAACACTCAAAAAGTGCCCAGGGAAAATTTGATTTTTGTCCCAAAAACCGTGAAATAACCTGAAACATCTTTTTCAAGAGTTCGATTCGTTGCATCAATGAAAAAAATCAAATAAGTCAACGTTTATGTTCGTCAAATGGAATAAACTATCACCTTACTCTAAGTGCATGAAAAGTTGGGCATTTAGAGAAAAACAAGCAACTTCTCGGCATCATACAGGAGGAAAATAATGGATTGTTCAAAAATTTACGTTTGCTGAACCGCTATTTTCTCATTTAGAAAAAAGGGAACAAAAAGTTGAAAATTTATGGAAAATTCTCAACTTTCTAGCATTACTATGGAGAGAGATATTCGCAAACAATAATCAAATGTTGGAACGATTCTTTGAGAAGTTTCAAAATTCAGAAATAAAAACAGCGGCCTCTTACATCAATTTAGGTGAAATGTGCTATAAACAGTTTTCAAAGGATTGAACAATTCTTATACACTGGAACCTCAAACTTAATCCAGCTTCGAGCTTGGGTATCGACGGCCTTGAAAGAAGTTCGAGTGAGCTGAAACGTAAACAGTCAGGGCCGAATACACGCAAGGATGGCGGAGAGTGGAGCGAGGAGAGCGCCCCTCTCCAAACCCCCCGCACCGTCTCGTCCACGAGCCATCCACGATCTCATTTCGGAGAAGGAGCGAGTTTGGGTGAATTCAGTTTGAGGTTGCAGTGTAATTATGAAGTTGTTGTTTTCCGATAACTTTAACCCGTGAAAGCTGCGATTGTGACGAAGTTGTTTTTATAAACTGTGCTCGTTACGAGAAGAGGCTTTATTTCAAATGTTTCTATGACAAATATAACCCAAAAGTATGTACTTCATAATTACTGCACAAAAAAAACATATGCAGCACATATTATGTATATGGTATAATATTGAAAGAGTTTCTTACATTTGCCCATGATTGATTTTCTTCAGCCTTCATCATGAAATTTCGAATGTGGTCTCATTTTGATATGATGCAGTTTTTATCAAAATTACAATTTTCAACGATTTCGGATTCAGCATTGAATATAACGAACGAAAAAAAAAAAAAAAAAAAAAAAGCCATCGTCAGTAGTTGAACCCCCCTTACTCCGGGAATGGAGTATACAGCGTTACCAATGGGCCACTGTGGGTCGGTGACATCAAAAGTATATGAGCGATACTTGAGGATTAGCAACGGGAACTGCGATTTTCAAATATTCATATCTCCAAACTCGGGCTTCACTTGCAAAAAAGCCGCGTTACGTATCAAATGAAATTCGAATATCTATTTAATGGTTCTAATTCGATCTTGATTTGAGTTTCAGACTTCAGGCCTTCCCCTTGTTATTAAAACGGAAGACAGTTTGCAAAAAGAAATTCATATCGGAATATCTTCCAGAGTTATCGTGCCGTTGGACAACAGACAGACTGACAGACAGACAGACATGTTCATAGGGACCACTTTTTTTCAATGGGAAGGACTCAGAACGTCGAGAATTGGATTTTCACTCCATGTATACCCTCTTTGGGTTTTTACATATCTATATTTCCCCCTCCCACAGGAGATCGTCAGACATGAAACCCTCCAACTTAAATTCCTCCCAGAAGCAATGCCTGACGTATTCAGTCATGTGTGGTTTTTTATCTCTTCAACCCTTAATGTCTGCAGACAGATTTTTATTTAAAACGCTCGTATTCGCCTGAGCATTTGGTCAGGGTTGTGGAGCCAAGAGCAACAGGTACTTAGTACTTAGAGAATTTTATTATATTTTGTTCTTTAGAAGTATTGGACGCACGACTCTCCGTGGACCGCCGAAGCTCTTCCAAAGTGCTAGCCGGAAATCGAACCCGCAACCAGACGGAGTGGGTTCAAACCAACCCCAAGACCACGAACAACTGACCACTCCACATTAATTTTTATTAATTATATTTTCAATATTGTGATGATCGGGCATTCCGAAAAATTTTCATTTGACATGCTATTTGTGCCAACGTCAGTTTATAGATGTTGTTTTATCTGTTTGTCGAAGAAGAATCTGTCAGTTTTGTTTTGACGTTCATGTAGCTCGCATATAATGAAATTCAGTTTTACGATTGTATAATTGTTTGCATTTCTGTATCATTAACTGAAACAGAACGTAACATTTTGAGAACGCGTCCGGGATTAAAAAAAAAATTAACCAAGTTAAGTATGAGTAAAAAGAGAATAAAGATGAGCATAGAAAATGAAGAATCTCGTAGGATTCCGTTGAGACCAAATACACGATAATCTTCTAAAACAAGCCACTTCTACCTACACACACTTCTAACCTAATCAACACACAACCTAGTGTAAACATACAAACGACGCCTAACACAAACGCACTTACGAATTCAGGTTACGCATTAGAACCGGACACTTTCAACGGTACCAGATCTTATCGCTATTTTATTTATCAATTTGATACCATCAATCAATTTAACCAATGGGATACAATTTATGTTCGACTGATTTCTCCTCATTTCAAAATAGGAGGCAAAAACCCAATAAAGATTTGGCGATGCGTGCTAGGTTATCGAGCGTTTAGCAAGATTAGTTTTCACTCAATGACGAAGAAGAAAATAAAATTCATGTTCGCAATTTATTTTGGCTATAGCTGATATTTTTGTCAAATAACAGTTACAACTGGAACACATAACCTCACTGCGTGCTGCTGTTCCTCGGGCGATAGAAATAAGAACGATTATGGAACAAAACAAGAAAATTTTAGTCCTTAATCTTCGTTTATTTCAGACTTTTATCACATTAGTAGCAGATTTGGTCAAAATGAATACTTCGGGTCCACGTGGAGGAGAGCGGTCTCAGCAGAATAATAATAATTTTAATTGTAGGAAATGTGGTTCTTCTGGTCATATTCATCCGAATTGTCGAAAATACAACAAAAAGGGAAATTAGATCTTGTCAAACTTTATGGGTCGAGTTTGAAGGATCACAACAAAGCCCCAACACAAACACATTGTCCTAGTTTTAAACAAGAAGGAAGAATTTCCGGGAATTCAAGAGATCTTCATTTTTCTGGGAAAGTAAATGGGGTCGCACGTACATTCAGAATTGATTCAGTATCTGATGTTTCCATTTTTTATTTCAAGTTTATTGATATTAACAAAGAAAGAATTCCTTGTAGTTCTTCTAACCTTAAATATCCTACAGGTGAAGATGTACCTATGTATTTCGAAACCCCTGCTAGTATAGAATTAGGTAAGCATCATCTTAATTTAAAAGTTTATGTCGCTGACATAAGAGATGCTTGCATTTTAAAGTTAGATTTTAATAATTCCACGAAAATCACTTCTTTTATCGAAACAGCTCTTTTTAGAGATTCTTCGGTTCCGAAGAAAAAACTCAACAACAAAAGGAGTTCAAGAAATCTCTCATCGAACATCAATCTTCTTTCCTAGATGGAACTGTTATGTTGGTGCTTGTAATCGAATTGAGCATTAAATTGAATTCACTGACCTTTGAACAATGTGACAACCTCTTCGTAGTTCTCCTTTTCATTACAACAAGGATGTTGAGAAAATTAAATCAGAAATGAGAGAGCATGGAGCTATACGAAAATCAAAAAGTTTATGGTGTTCCCCAGCAGTTATTGGAAAAAATAAGGATGGAACATTACGTTTTTGCGTGTACTACAGAAAATAAATGCTGTGACAATTAAAGATTCTTATCCTCTGTCAAATATTTCAGATATTTCCGATAAGATGATAGAATATCCATGGTTCTCATCGTTGGATCTTAAGTTGGGATATTGGCAGGTAAAACTTAGGTCTCAAAATAAAGAGAAAACAGCATTTTCTGTTGGCAATGGTCTTTGGGAGTTTGAGGTTATGCCTTTTGGTTTATGCAGTGCTCCTGCTAATTTCGAAAGATTAATGGAAAATATCCTTCAAGATTTAATTCACAAGATTTGCTTGGTTTATCTAGACGATATTATGGTCGAAGCAAAAAATATCTATCTAAAAAAAACCGAATATCTTGGTCACATTATTTCTGAAGAAGGTATAAGTATCAATTCAAAGAAGATTTCTGCTGTCTTAGAATGGCTTATTCCGAAGACGAAGAAGCAAGGTAGAAGTTTTGTAGGATATTGTTCGTTTCAGAAAATCAGCGAGACTGGGATATGCTGGTCCCGATGTTTTTGCAGTCGTTTCGATTTCCATGGAACGAGACGACTGGGATGGCTCCAGCAGAGATGTACTCAGCAAAGACCAAAATCCACTATGAGAAATCTACAAAATTAAAGATCTTCACCCCGGTCAGAAAGTATAGCTATTCGATCCAAAAAGAAGAGTTGGAAGAACGCCGAAACTTCAATCTGATTGGGAAGGACCATTTGAAATTGTCAAGAAAATGAACGATTGTTTATTGTATTCATGCATCGAGCCGACGAAAAAACAAGATCGTTCATACAGATCATTTAGCAGAGTACAAAAACGTTGCCTAGTGGAGAACTGTTCTGCTTGAGTTTTAAGGGTTGGGCTCTGCCTGGAGGACTTGGTGTCTAGGCATCCCTGGAGCAACCATTGGTCGACAACAAATTACCTGGCTTGATTTCAAGAGTTTTCATTGTCGCGGACAAAATTTTTCTGAAAGGAGGGGGGAATGTGATGATCGGGCAACTCGAATAATTTCTACTCAAACTGCTATTCGCGGCAACGTCAGTTTTACATTTTGTTTTACATAGAGGCGCTAAAGAGTCTGGCAGTTTTGTTTTGACGTTCATGTAGCTCGCATACAATAAAGTTCAGTTTTACGATCTTATAATTGTTTGCGTTTGTGTACCATTAATTGAAACAGAACGTAAAAATATTAATATTTTACAAAGACCTGTTTATTCATCGTGGCTTCAACTCACGAAACTTTTTTTTAGTTCCTAAAAATGATCTATCAACAAAAACTTAGAAAATATAAACTCTAACCTTGGACATGTAGAGAAGACATCCCAACGTTTCCGGAATTCCCAGATGCGAATTTCGCCCGCAATTCTTCGACTTCACGCAGAAGAGATTTGTGCTTCTCTTCTGCTTGTTGTTCTGCAATAGCTTTTGGATTCATTCGAAAGTGCAGGACGCGAGAGTTACAATTAAAGTCGCCTTTTAAGGCTCGATGCTCAAGTTCACCCTTTAGCTTTTCAACTTCGGCTTGCAGCTTTCTATACTCTTGTTTCTGTGTTCCATCATCAACGACTTCCAGATCAGATTCTAGTTTCCCTACCAACTCCCTAGAAAAAAACAAAATATTTTTGTCAATTAAAAATACATTCAAATCTGCAAGGTACTGGCTCAGAGTCACATTTGTGGATGTAAGAAATTCTAAGAGGCGATATTTAAAATTCCTTAATCTTACTTGTACGGATTTTATTACGACACTTGCCAATTTAAAAGCCTTTGAATAAAGGCATTGGATGATGAAATGTTCATATTTGATCATATTCTCGAAACATTTTGGAACAAAAAACAAGTTGGAAAAGGATTTAAATTTTATTCCATTGCATTTGAAAGCGTCTCGACTGGAAAATTATCGAATTCACTAATAGGCGGTAACAACATCAGTAGTGGGCCCTCCTTTAATAGTGAGCCACAGACTCTCATTTATGCATGAAAAAGGTAAATGCAAGAATTAATATTAAAGTTATATGTTGAATGAATTTCCTTGATAGTTCGTTAGGTTAGGTTCGTCACCAAGCAATAGTAAAAAATAGCTCTGCAAAATCCATAATCACACTCAAGTCAAAAGGCCCGAAGAGAGTTAGAGTTGTCATTAAATTTCATACCTCCAGTAGTAGGCCGTGTCAAAAATGTGTTATATCATCGACAAGGCTGAATACTTAAAAGCGTTGGATAGGTTTGTGTACGATTGATTATCATTCAGATTCTTTAAAAATGTCCATCCGAAGTTTTCCGTTTCTATAAGTTCAAGTTCAAGTTAGTGCAAACAACTTGTAAATAAATTACAAATCAAACTAACGGAACTTTGGTTTAAATTATTATATTTAATTTTTATCCGAAATGCTTGGAAATAATAGGATTTAGATCTCGGAAAGATTCGGGAAGGAATTGAAGCTTCGGAAACAGTTTTCTACCAGAAATTTCTTCCAGGGAGAATGACTAGATGATGCCTTGCATGATCACCTGGCGCACTATTGACGCGTTTAAAACTTCTCAAGACACTTGTGAGAACAAATTATAAGCGAATCAAAAAGTGTAAAGTACGCAGAACATGAATTAAGGCGTAACAACTTTTTCTACCCCAGCATTCTCTTTAATCCCTGTATTATGTAATCTTGACATTAAGTGGTTTACTATTAATGGCATTGTCCTACTTTTCATAATTGAAGACTTCAAAATGATCAGCTTTAAAAATAACTACCTACGGAGTAAAAACTTGAGCAACTGTACTTAAAATAAACAAAAATGATTACATGCTTGACATAATACAAAATAGCAAAACATTAAAAAAAAGAAAGTTTGCAATCACAATACTTCAAAGTTCACCAATTTTAAAACTTAAATCATAGAAAATAGAAAGTTTCCAAACTGGAATAATCAAAACTACAACGTCTTGAACTTTGAACGACAGGTCAAAAAGTTATAGAAGGAATAAAATATAAATAAAAAATTGAAAAAATGTTAAATAACTATATGGAACCTACTTTGATTCATGAAAATATGCCCAAAAATTAGAAAGAAAAAGAGGAAGCATGACGGGTCTTGGCTTTGAAATCAGTAATACGATACAATACAAAAGTTTTCCGGAAGAAAAAATCGAAGATTTGAATCGAAGGACGGCAGGATCGAAGGAGAACTTTCTAAAATTGCATAATTCAATGTGATATTGAGTACCATTATTAAAGGCAGGTTTTTCTACTAACAAAACTTTTCGGCCCAGTGGCTATACAGCAAAAGTATAAAATAAATCGCAATCTATTTTACTTAAAACCTCCTTAATTTAGAACCATGCTTATTCAGAATGAAAATATTTACCTGTAACCCTCAATTGCACGTTCCAAAGCAGGGATTCGTTCAGCCATTACATTGTTAGAATCAGCGATCGTGCTTTCCTTCTCATATAAGTCAAGCTGTTGTCTGTAGCTGTCCCTCTCTCTAGTTACGAGAACCATTTTTTTTTGCATCCTGCTTAGTTTTTTAGTGTGTCTCTCAATTTCACTCGTCTTGTCTGACAACTGTTTTTTGCTTTCTTCCAATTTCATTTGCAGACTTTGACACTTTCTTTGAGAAGCCTCAATTTCTGAGCGAAGTTGACCTTCCTCGGAGGTCAGCACCGTCTCAGACTGCTGCAGACGATTAAGTTCCCGTTTTAAAGCTGCAGGACCACCAGAAAATCCGATGGACTCGTATTCTGAGAGACGATCAGATAACTCTGCTCGCTGTACTTGCAACTGGGATACCATTTCTTCTACTTGTTCCGTGCGTTCCAAGCTGGAATACAAAATGCACAATTACAAAGTAAGACAAAAAATCAACCATACATAAAATGTTAGTATTTTATAGGCCCTACTTTGTTTTGATTTCTTTTCAAAGCATTGTTTTCAAAAGTTCTTTTGTTGGATTTCCAATTGGTATGGGCGTGAGTTGTTGCAAGAAATATGACAGACAAATTTTCTTGAGGTTAGTAACACATAGCCCTAAGTACTTTTACTGTAATTTATTTATGAACCTTAAAAATAAATTTCATTTTTGGAATATTTGTTCTTCTTGTGAATTAAAATAGCACTAAAAATTAAATAAAATTACTGGAAGAGTTTTTTCAAATTCGTTCAAATTTTTTGATTTCAACATTAAAAGTATTCACTTCCAATTTGTCCCGGCAAAATGAGGCATCACTTATTTGCTAGCACTCTTTGAAAAATGCCAAGTCAATCAGCGTTCAAAGTAAACTAACCAGAATTGGATGAAATGCTGTTTTCCGGTTGGGACGTGTCAACGTCAAGCAAATGTTCAAATAGGGTTATCAATAAACAACAGTATCAGTAAAAAATAGTATTTTTCTTAAAAAATGAAGTATTCAATATTTCTTTGAAATTAGGTGCAACTTTTCCATTAATAATTTTTCATTCAATACAATTTGGAAATTTTCGAAGTTTTCTTTGAATATATTTTCAACATTCTAATAATTTATGATGGGAAAATATTAGATGCGTCAAAAATTTCACATCACAGAACCGCAAGCGCGTAAGCCATCGAGAAACTGAATAGGAAATCGAGCTTCCTTAAACTTATTTTTTTGGTTCTAAAATTAAGAAAGAAGTCATCAATCAGACTCATTTGCTTGAAAAAGTGCAGTTTTAAAGTGACGATTTGGTAAGTTTTTCTAACCTAGATATTTAAAAAATACATTGACTCTCAAGGCCCGGTTAAGTTGAAGCATTACTGCATTCATAGTCATTCTCTCACGTACCGTTGTGTCAAAGTAGAAACCTGTTCTTCTAAAAGTAATTTGCCTTTAACAGATTCTCTCAAAGCCGCAATAGTTTCTCTCGCAAAATTCAAATCCTTCTCAAGGTCACTGGCTCGGGAAGCTCGGGCTACTAAATGCTTTCCTTCTTCCCAGAGAGCTCTCTCCGACTCCAATCTTCCAATTTTATTCTTCAAATTCTGTATCTCAACGTTCTGAAGCTCAGATTGCTGCTGACAAATTCGCGATTCTTTAAGCTTTTCTTCGAGTTCAGAAATTCTAGACTCAGCCGCTTCTAATTTTAATCTATCGTCAAAGTACTCGTCGTTTTTATTGTCTGGTGAAAATGGTGATTCTCTTTCACTCATTTCTCTCAATTCCCTCATCAGATCAGAGTTTTCTTCTTGCAATGAGGCTATTTCGTGCTCCAGTGTCGACTTCATCTGAAGTAGAATGGATTTTTTTAGATAAGAAAATATGGGTAAGATATAGAAAGAAAGATTTATCAATAAAAAGAAAGCATCAATTACCTGAATTAAATCTTTTTCGGCTTTTGCTTGTGCTTCACGAGCCTCAAGCAAACCTCGTCTGCCGACATCGATTCTCAATTCTAATTGATTGATTATTTGCTTGTCTTGTTCTATTTGCCCTTCGAGTATATGCTTTTCTTTGTCGAAGACTTCTTCCATCTCTCGTCGCAATTTATGCAATTGCTCGACTGTTGCTTCTTGATGAGATAATCTCGTCTTCAATGCAATCATCTGTAATAGACAATGCCTATTAGAAATTTTGAAATTTGAGAATTTTGATTTAAAATGATAGACAGAGAACCAATCAATTACGAGGTAAATAGGAAAACTTTTTAGGTCATGGTATTTTTTTTGGTACCATTAAGCCATAGTCCCTTAAGTGAAAGCGTAACTCGTAAAGAGTCATAATAGGTTGAGTTGAATACACGAGAGAACACCAGTCACCCACCAACATGCCAACAGCACGCGGTATTCCTGGATGGTTACCCATTCAAGTACTAACCATGCCCAACGCTGCTTAACTTCAGTGATCAGACGAGAACTGGTTTTTCGAGCGTGGCATGGCCGTTGTCCATAATAATAATAAGTCATAGTATTGATAAATGATCATCGAGCGGGGAAGGTAACTGCATAGCAAATTGAATTTGGAACATTTACTTTAAAGGCAGCAATGCCGTCACATGAATAATATTAGCCATTTATTATATATTTTATACTTTTTTAACGCGTTTCAATTTTATTCAGATCATACTCTTCTGGTACAAAGTGAATATGCACATTTTGAGCCTTTCTCATCAGTTAATGGAGGATATTGTGTATAAATTCATGAAACGATTATCCAAAAATGTTATTCAAAAATATTGTTTCAATTATACAGTGAACATTTCTCAATAGGTTATAAAAATTGTACAGGCTCAAAAAGAACTCGTATTTAACATGCAACTATGATAGCCAATGCTACCAACTATCATAAACATACAACTACTAAGAATTTTTTTCATGTTGGTAAAAAGTATGTACTTGCTCATTTATTCAGAAGTTTCACCCGAATATCACCAAAATATAATTTATATTGAAATTGCGCGAAATGACCGTTAGATAGTTTTGGAGGCAAGAATTAAAGGAATCGAAGGAACCAGTAAAAGAGGAGTGGAAGCAATTCTATTTCTTGGAAAATGATAATCAGTCAGTGGATACAATTTTCATAGCGATGTTTGAAACGAATTTTGTAATTCAAAAAAAGCGAGTGAGCAGTAGAAAGGCTGATTATAAAGCTCGTTTTTAATATTACTACACATAAAACATTATTACAGAATTCGAACATCAAAAACCAGTCACTTCTGTAATGGACAATCTAAACCTTCTGTTAGTATTTGAAAAATGTAAAACAGGAAACACTCGTAATCACACAATTTGGAAATAGATACTTACAAAATAAACAGTGACATAAAAATTCTAGTTATTACTTACAGGGTTGTCACAATTGACCCATGAAAAATTTCCATGATATTTCCATGATTTTTCCCTGATTTTAGAAAAATTCCCCTGATTTTTTTTCCATAGTAATAAATGATAAGGAAAAAGTTTTTACGTTAAAATCTTTCTTTATAAATTTTATTACTATAATTAAGTAAGGACATACCGAGTACAAAACTTCTTAAAATAATTAAATAATACACTGCATGCACTGTAACGTAAATTTTACATATTTCGGAGATTTATTTTTACAAACATCTAATCCTAAAAATGTATGAAAATATTATGAATTTCTTGCGATATCTATCTCTAGATGAAGTTCTGTGCTTTCTTTTTTTAAGCGTCGCCTTTTTTCTCACAACTGACTCAATTGTTCAGCCTTCCATTTTTTATTCAAGTAATCTTGAATTGAGTTTTCTCTTCCTTTTTTTTGCGATTCAAGGTAATCTTCATATTTTCTACGCGAGTTCATCGCCGCTCGAATGATTTCCTTATTGATTTCAAATTTGTCTACTCCTCCTTCACTGTGCACCTCGTCATAAATAAGTCTTTGTGCGATTAAGGATTTTGAGGACTGATTACCAATTAAACAGTGCTTATTAATAGAAAATCCACGTTCAATGTCAGCGTTGCCATGAAACATTACAAAAATTTTCTTGAGAATGGGTAACAAGTACGATTGCTCATCTACCTGTCTAGTTCTGAGCAATTGTATCCAAAAAGTATCTAGGCGATCTTTTTCCTTGTCCTTATGTTTATACTGGTCAAAAACTACAGTATCACTTATTAAAAGTTTAAATTCTTTATCAGCTTTATCTGCTTGAAGGGTGGTGATTCGTTTTTTTTTCCAACATGGGATCGAAACATAATTTGAATCTTGAATAACTAATGTTTTTTTATTTGCTGATCAATGTTGGATTGCAAAAACTCAAAGATTTTAAGAATTTGTTTTTAACCGGCGACTTTTCTAAGATTTTGTTGACCAAATGTGTAAGCGCCTTGAAGCAACTATTTTTAAAGAACAAAATGTCTTTTTCCGATGCTCCCGATTTTTTTAGGACATTGCGGGTTCCATATCCAAAGTCGATGTTTTTGATATTAATTGTATTCTCTACGTTTTGCACATCTATATCCACGATCGGAACGCTCGACAATACATTCTTCTTAACAAATGTTTCCACTAGACTAGTCACAGTAAATTTGAAATCATCGTAAAAAAAGGAACCATTGGTTTTTCTGTCTGATACAATCTTAAAAAAGGTTCCAATTCATTGCATATACTAATAAAAAATTCCAACTTAGCTTCTAGCAATGGATCCTTCAAACGATCAGACAAAAACTCGAAATTTGGGACGGTATGACCTTTACATTTTTCTTTGTAGTAATTTCACATTTGAAACGTGCTTCTTGCATACTTCCGAGGATTTAAAGTGTCTCCAAAAAATGTCCCGAGAGCGTAGATTTAATCTAAAAAAATTCTAGCGGCTCCTTTTTTCCCTGATATTGATGAAATTTCCCTGATATTTCCCTGAATTTTGCATGATCAAAAAATTTATTTCCATGATTTCCAGAAATTGTGTCAACCCTGTACTTATTAGGAAAGTCAGAACTGTACAATTATTTGAACCGAAATATAAACATTCAACATTTCCAACTAGACACGTAAAAAATTGATCCAACTTCGGCAACAGTGATAAGATGTTGTGGCACATTTTACGATAACAAGCTTTAGAAGCTCGTACTATTTCTCGATTCAGCGGTTGAACTCCCGATGTTAGATTGGGTGGAAAGAATTTCACTGTTACATGGCTCAATATATTTGAACAATTGTGACTAGTGGCATTATCACAAGTAACAGGATTTTCCGTTTCGACTTTTCCATTTGTTGATTCGAATTGGAAAGCCACTTTTCAAACAAATTTACAGTCATCCATGCTTTTCTATTGGAACGCCAAGTAACTGGAAAATTGTTTAAATCGACTCCATTTGCCTTGAATATGCGAGGACGTTCAGCATTTCCAATGACCAATGGCTTTAATTTTGCTCCAGCAGAACTGCAGCAGGAAAGTACAGTTAATTTTTCTTTTGCAAGCTTTCCACCTGCGCATTTTTCTCCTTTGACCATCAAGCTTTTTCTTGGCATCTGTCGATGAAGTAATGCAAAAAATTTAAATTTTTTTATATCAAGTTTTTCTGCTATTTCTTTAGCTTTTGGCTGAAGCATAGATCTACTGACTGGAATATCGATAGAGCGACATTTACAGAACGAATGTCCCGAAGAAAAAGTTTGTAACAAAGCTTTCCGAAAACAGAGTGTATCAACTATATATACGACACTCTAGCGCAACATAACATATTTAATACACTCTGTTTCCAGAAATCTTTGTTACGACCTTTTTCTTCGAGACAGTCGAGAAAAACTGAAGAACCAAGTTGTTGAGATCTTCATTTTCAGTTTTACGTAATTTTCATTTTCTTTCACTGCAGCGGTTTTAATTCCAGGCTCTTCGAATCTCCATCCTATTTTTACCGATGTTCCCAACAGTTGACTTCGCTACAGAAAAAGCTTCAGCGATTTCCAGCTGACTATCACCTTTATCAAGCAAGTCCAAAACTTCTTTCTTTATTTCAATAGTCAACTCAATAATCTTCTTTCGTTCTGTACCCATTGTGCAGTCGTTCAGGTTTCATTATAAAGAATGTTCCTATCGTCCTAAGAACCGCCCTAGTAGCCTAATAGCTCACTGAGTTATTGTGGAATAAGATAAAGGAAACTACTGGAAAGGTTGAGTTCATTTGATCTCTAATCTTCAAACGATATCTGTCTGAAAATTGTAATTTACTGATCCGCGTGAATTATAGTGGCCAACTTCGGCAGGTTGGAATATGTGAAAATCTTGCAAAAAGGCGGCCAAGATACAAGATAGACAGGTGGCCAACTTATCGAAGAAAGATCCTATCAAAGTCAATGCAAGTTTTCTGGTTCCGCAAAAACCAGTCCAACTTAGACAGGTGGCCAGGCTGCAAAGGTGGCCAACTTCAAAGGTTTTACTGTATTACCGAACCTGAGCAAAAGGCATTGACCAATCACGGTGTTCCTTAACTAGATTTAAATAAAAGTAGTTTGAACGTCCGAGATCGTTTCATCTCCTTAAAATAGGGTATAAATGAAACATTTTAAGCTTATTACGAAAATAGTTTGCCCGAGCTCCTGGAGAATAAAAC
>WSXT02020646.1:0-14163 GCA_011762715.2 Neuroterus valhalla | reverse complement strand
CCCGCGCTTGACTCGAGCGAACAATAGGTGACCCAAAGAGCAGGTAAAGGGCTAGAAGGGGAACCATGAGGTAGCTTTAAGCCGGTATAATATATAAAACTCAGTGTATAATTTATGTGAGAACTACCGTATAATATTGATTCTTATTGTTGTAATATACTCACTTTTTTTAGTCTGCATTCAATATTATTATTTCATATACGACAATAGAGCTGCGCGCAAAACTTTCTTCTACCAAAAACTTCAACAACAATAGCCTATGCAATCCCACTACATCCTCACAATAACCGCTCGACCGGAACTATCCCGGACTGCCTCTTCACCAATCCGCGAATACTGGTAGATTGTCGCGGCCTCCTCTAGAGGGTCCTTATTCCTACCCAGACGATATAGAATCCCTACCTACCGCAAGTAGGGTGAATATCAAGTTCTCTCGGAACTTTTTTGAAAGTGGACACGGCAAGCGTGCACCGGATGGTATCGGCGCAATTTGTTAAAGAACATACAATTCTGTCGTTGCTGCAGGAGGTGAAGTCGATAATCTGGAAAAATTCGTAAAAGTGATCCAGGAAAGTGTTTTTAAATTCAAGTTGAACGAAATGTAAAAAAGCATGGAATTGTATAAAATTATGTGAATTTAGAAGAATTCCACGAAACATATATGCTATAGTTTCCTTGAATTTGCTCAATAGAAGAATTCAATGAGCTGAAAGATTTTGGAAATCCGCGAAATTCAGAGCATGAAGGAAATGAAGGAATTTAGAGAATTTAAAGCATTAGGAGAACTCAAGAAATTGAGAGGATTCGAGGAATTATGAGAATTCAAGAAATCCAAAGGATTTCAGGAAATTAAGAGAATTCGAAGATATCAAGAGAAATCGCGAAATTTTGGGAAATCGGAAAATTCAGAGCATTGAGGAATCAACAGAAGGTAGGAAAATCGGAGAATTTAAAAAAATCTAAAACTTCAGAGAATTCGAGGGACTGGAGAAACACAAACATTACACTCTCAGAATTTCAACGACAAAGTCGGTCCTCTAAACGTTAGAGTAAGATACTTCAAGAGCAGATTCTTTTCACTCTTAAACGATCTAGTTTAACGCTGAAATGATGTCGTCTGAACTATAGAGTCACGCATTTCCATCTTTAAAAGACGATCACATTTACCGTGAAACGATTTTTAGATTATCGCTAAGAGTATACACTTTAACGGTTAAAGGATTGCATTTTAAAAGCATGGTGTTGCTATTCCACGCATGCCCACATACATACAACCTTGAACAAGTCGTGCTCCCAAATAGTTTTACGGTAGAAGTACGTCACACTTTATCCGTTAAACTGAATCTCCTATGCGTTGAAGTAGAGTCGCTCATCGTTCGAACGATTCCTAGTTAAACGACTCGCGCTTTAATCGTTGAAGTATCTGTTTGCAACACTAATTCTCGAACGATTGCACTTCAACCGTAAAAGTGTTCCTTTATCGCTGGAAGAAAATTTCTGAGAGTGTAGGAATATTGTGTGATCCAGAAAACTCGATAAATAGAAGAACTTACGGAATTCCGGGAATCACACGATTCCTTGAAGTTGAAAAGACCTTAAGATGATTGAGGAATTCAGTAATTCAAGTAGAATCCGAGGATTTCATGAGGATTTACGAAATTGAAGGAGTTTAGTGATTTCGAAGATTTCAGAGAATGCAGGAAACTCAAAGAATTCAAGGAATCTATAGAAATTGAGGGAATCTAGAAATCTAAAGGAATCGAGGAATTTTGGGGATTCAAAAAATTAAGGAACCTTATTGAATCCACAGAACTCAGGGATTTCAGGGGACTCAAGAAATCATAGCGATTCGGAAAAATCAGGAAATGACACCCATTTATGAGATTTCAAGGCCTTCAGGATAACTCGAGGAATTAAATTGAAATGTAGGGGATGCATAAGAAATCACGAAATTTAGAGAATATGTGGAGTTAAGAGAATTCAAGAATTTCACAAAATCCTTAAATTTTCCTCAATTTCAGGAATTCAGGAAATTCTAGAAATGCATGACATCTGACATCCAGAAAATACAAAGCATAAATGAATTTAGAGATTTAAAAGAACAACATAATCCAAGGAGTTTAGAAAATTCGGAAAATTCAGGGAATGCAAGGAAATCTAGAGAATATGAGGAATAAAGGGAATGGAGAAAATTCAGAACATTGAAGAACTAACAGAATGTAGGAAAATCGGAGAATTCAAAGAAATCTAGGAATTTAGAAAATTTCGAGAATTTTAGAAATACGAAAATCCAGAGAGAAAATGTATTCCAGGGAATCCAAAGAATTCAGGATAATTTTTAAATAAAAGATTTTGAAGGATTCAAGGAAATCTAGAGACTTTGGGAAATTAAGGGAATGTAGGAAATTCAGAGCATCGAAGGACTAACAGGATGTAGGAAAATCAGAGTATTCAAAGCATTCCGGAAATGGCTTAAATCTTCGAAATGTAAGAGACTTGAAGATAGGTTAAAGATTTCAGGAATTCAGGTAGAATGCGTAGAATTCCTGAGAATTTGAGAAATTTAACAGTTCCGGGGAATTTATAAATTCTTCAGATTTCTGTTATTTTCTGAGAGGCTTGGATTCTCCAAACTTTTTGAAAATCCCGAATTTTTCGATTCTCCCGATTCCTTGAATTTTTTGAATATAATGAATTCTTTAAATTCCATCAATTATTTGCATCTACAAATTTGGAAAACTACAATTTTTTATCTGCTTTGGTCGAAAGTTTCATCCAGCATCAAAAAATTATTTAAAAAGTTAGGAGTACACTCAATTATTTGTGTTGATATTCAATTCCATGAATTAATGAAAATGAAGGAATTTTGAAATTCTAATTTTGGTCAAAAATGTAATCTCCTTGTTAGAAATCTATCTTTTTTTTTGCAGGAAATTCATATTTTCAGTTGAGAATTCATCTACTTGTATGAAAGTTGTTTTTCGATGTCATTTTTTTATTTTTTTGGTCCACTGGTATGTATATTTATATTATTGAAATATTAATTTATTTTCAATCTGTGAAAACCTTTCTCACAAGATTACAAATTTAATATATATTACATACAAATTTTCTTCTTTACATTTTAAATTTTAGTCCTACACAGCAAACTTCTGCTGAATTTTCCTCCAAGTTGAAATATCTTTGGATGTATTCATCTTAAGAATCCAGGTCGGATTATATTCTGCTCTTAAAAAAATGTTTGGGATTCATTCCAAATATTAACTAAGCAATAAAATTTCCAACCAGGAAAGACTTGAAAGAAGCCAAATTTTCAGTTTTTAAAATTTATTTTTAGCAAAAAATAATAACAAATTTTCAAGAGAATAGTTGAATCCCAACCAAATATAGATGATTTTCTAACTAAAATGTCTAATGCCCTACTGAAAAATAAATTTTCGACAAAGTTGTACAACAATGAACCAAATAGTTGACTTTTTACCCAAAACCAAGAATTCTTAACGAAGCAGCTAATAATTGATGTCGGAAATATGATATTTTAACACAAATTTAATTGTGGATGCACATACAATATTGTAAAACTCGCAAATAGACGAGTCACAACCTCACAAACATTGCGTAACCAAAAGTTATTGCCTTGAAATTAGAGGACCACGAATCATTTTTCAACCTAGTCTATTTTACCACTTATTATTTTTTTCAGTTTTTATATAAACGTTGCTACCGGATTTTAATTTTAATTAAAAATTTTACAGCTTTTAGAGGAAAAAACATCAAATTTCCCATGAAACTTTGATAACTTTCAACTTCATTTAGATTTTGGAGTTCCATTTTTCATGAAAATATTATTATACCTATCAATGTTATGAGCGCCTGCTAAATATCACACTGTCGATAAAAATTTTAAGCAAGATTACTAAGAATACAATTCCCTATTGTGTACAATTATCGCCCCAGCAACAAACAATATATTTTGAGAAAGGTAAAAAACTCAAGAGGCTTTTCCTTTACTTCAAGTATTTGAATTCATGGTGATATGAAGAAATTCCACAAATAATTCGAAAATATTAATATTTGACTTAACTTTAGCATCCGTTCACACTTCATGCAATATTATCCATCCATACCTTATTACTATGACCGCTCCCTCTTATTGCCTTGCCTTCCTTGCTTCGCCTCGCACGCATTTTCCTATATTTCGCCAGCCTCGCTTCGCCAAACTCTGCCTCCACGGTTCCTATTAATTTCTTATCTACTCTGCCTTATTTGCTATTCCGTATCTACTATTCACATTATATACATCTTTCTTACATCTACTTTTTCTCCTGCTTACACACCTATCTCCATTCCTTCTCCTCCTTTCTTCTCTTCTCCTCCATCTTGCCCACCACCCCCTCCGCCCATGCAATCGCCCTTTTCTCCCCTTTTTCATGCAATATTAATTCCATGCTAATTCCGCTTCTATTCAACTCTTCGCATTCTTCCGACCAGTGTTCTACTTTTGCACACCTCTCTCCACACAACTCGCACATTCTCATCTCTTGCGGAAGCCAGAACCCATTAGCGCCATCCACGCTTCCACATCTCATTCTCCCTATTATCTCCTGGCTTCCTTTCTCTCCTTTCCCACACAAATTCACAAAAGAAATAGGGGTGGTTATGCTAATGGAGCGCCATTGGCAGAATCCACCCATATTTCTCATTATACCTTGACTCTCTTATCCCCCCCCCCCCTTGTGCCTTCTCCCTCTTGATACCGTTCCTCTTAATCATTTCATACACCTTCCTTCCCTTCTCGTGACTCCTCCTCACTTCATCCTTATGCAGACCATTTTTTCGAAAATACCTATCTCTCTTATCTTTCATCTTTCCCTCTGCTCTCTTGTTCCCCTTCTCTCACCAACATTACCTCACCAGCCTACTTCCCCCCTCTTCCATGAATTTATCCTCATACTTACACGCCCGGCTACCTGTCAAAATCCCCAAACTCGTTATCCTTGTCTCCCTTCTCACAACACAACTCGGTGTACTTCTATCTGACCCCAGTGTCCATCTGAAATACCTTTCTTGAAGCCTATTTACCCCCTCGTTTCCCTTCCACTCCCACACCTCTACTTCATACAGTACCACGCTCACAACCAGGAAGTCAAACAGTTTCATTCTCCTTTTAGAGTCATATGCAAAGAACCTCTTTCCCAATCCCCACACCTGCCTAATCACAATATTTGCCCTCCTTACCTTCTCCTTCATATGCCCATTCACTTCTCCATTCCTCCGAAATAGGAACCCCAGGTACACGAACTCTTTCACCTCCTGCACCACCGTCCCTTTCCATTTCCAATCCCCTCTCTTATCTCTTCCGCTTCCTCTCCTGAAAACCAAAACTTTGGACTTTTCTCTTAACTCTAACCGACCCTAACCTACCCTCACTCCCCCAACTACTCCTTCCTCTAGCTTCCTCTCCATGTCAGCGATTAAGATCACGAAAATAGTTGGGCTGAGCGGACATCCTTGCCTCAACCCCTTATCCATCCAGAAACCCTCTGAAATCGTGTCGTCTCCCCTCAACCTATATTTCATCTCCTTATACACTCTTACCCTTTCTGTTAGAACTTTCTCTACTTCCCTTTCCTCCATTACCTCCCCTGATCCACCGATGGGGAAGCACCTCTTAGATCTACGAAAAACGCGTACACTTTTGACCCCTTCTCTACTATTCCTCTATACACCACGTGTTGCAAAATATAAATATTGTCTATAGTGCTCCTACCTTCTCTGAATCCCGTCTGAGTCTCCGGCAATATACCTTTCCCCTCGACAAAATTCCGTAGCCTCTTGGCTAATACCGTTGCGTACACTTTTTACGCCGTGTTCATCAATGTGATTCCTTTTTAATTTTCCTGCCTGTCTCTATCACTCTTCTTATTGAGTGGCACTATCAGCCCCTCCCGCCAATTTCCTGCAAATCCCTCACTCCTTCATGCCTTCCTAACTACCTCATTCAGCCTGTCTCTCACAGCTGGTGTGCTAAAAATCCACGCTTCATTCTGCACCCCGTTCAAGCCGTTCGACATTCTCAATTTTCTCATTTGCAACTCTATCTCCACGTCACAAAACTCTGACCCCTCCTCCTATCTCGTTCTTTTACTTCCCTCATCTATCTTTCGTTCGTCTTAGTCCTGAATTGAGTCTTTGAAAAACTCCCTCCATTCCTCACTTCTGGTCTTCTCACTTATACCCTCCCTGGGCTTTCTACACCTATTTATTATCTTCCACACGTCCCCCTCGGCCAGAACTCTCCCTAACTCCTCTCCCCTAACTTCCAGCTCTTCATCTTTTTACATTCCCTACCCCACCTCGGCTTCACCATTCCCTTCTTCTCCTTACGCACAAGATAAGAGGCTGATAGTCTGATTCTATCCTCCCTTCTACTGCGAATCTCTCCGTCTCTTCCCACCCAGGCATATTCATGACCACATAGCACTGTGTGACGAAACCAAAAAGACGAAATATACTTTTATGGAGACCTATCACAAGTTGCAGGTCTAGTAAAACTAAGAAAAATGGTAGGGGAGAAATTTCAAATACACCCCGAAAATCTCATTTTATCGCCAAAGAACCGTTTTTGGGTAGTTTTATGTGAACAATTACTCATAACTTCTCTAATTTTTATTCGATTCACAACTTTTTTTTTGGTTTGCAAGTTGAAATGCAGGTCTTCTTGAATATCTATTGTGGATTTTGTCGAAATAAAAAATTGACAAGACTGTAGTTGAAAGTGTTTGCAATTTTCCGATTTTTTTTAAATTTGTTCAACTTTGACGATATTTTCACGATATTATTTTATCTTAGAGATTTTTTCCAATACAATAATTCAAAATAAAATTTCATTCCGCGTCGAATGAGCTATTTATTAATCAATTTCGATGAAAATTGACGGAGTTGTGTGCGTTTAGAGATTTGAGGAATTTTTTGGTAAATTTGCATGTACGTAGTTGACGTCAAATTTGGATTAGGGTGCGTCATGAGGGATGAAATTGATAGCAACCGTCGTTATAGCTATGAAGTTTTTATTTATCATTGTGTATTATTATCAATCATAAATTATAATCACAGGAATCATCTGACAAGGGGAAGCTTTGGGCTGGGGTATCGAAATTTTGATAAGACCATCATCAATCCATAGAACATTAAAAAATATCGCACACGTGTTCCGGCGTTTTTGTAGGTGGGCCTTAGTTTTGCGATATTAAGATTTTGATAATCACGCATGCAGCGGTAAACAAACTACCACCTTGTCTGTTCCTCTACTTTCATGTAGTGATGGTGGCTCAGCGGTTGAACGCTCGCCTTCTACTCCGATGCCGCCGGATCAAATCTCCAGCAGGGTCATTTTTCTTTCTACTGGCAACCATAAACAAAAATTATTTCATGAGGTTTTCTAAGTAAATGAATTATACTTTCGAAATATTTGGACAGTTCAAGTAATAATAATAAATATTTATAATAATAAATAATGGATAAATATCAATTATTTCAACTGTTTAAATATTTCGAACGTATAAAATTTCAGTTACCGAGAAAGCGCCATGGAATAATTGTTTTTTCAAGGTTGCCAGTAGAAAAAAAAAGATAAAAAATTACCCTGCCGGAGATTTGATCCGGCAGCATCGAAGTAGAAGGCGAGCGTTCAACCGCTGAGCCACCATCACTACGTGAATGTAGAAAAGCAGACTAGGTAGTAGTTGGTCTACCGCTCCGAGCGTGATTTTCAAAATCTTAATATCGAGAAACTAGGGCCCATCTACCAAAAACGCTGGGACACATGTGCGATATTTTCTAGTATCCTATCGATTGATGATAGTCTTATCAAAATTCCGATACTCCAGTCTGGAGCTTCCCCTTGTGAGTAAAAAATGCTTCCTTGATCTCTTCCGTTTGTTTAATTCATCACTGGTGTTTCGTTCCAATGACCAGCAGTAATCAGCAAGCATGTTGATGGAACTCTTCCCTTGAAAACGTTTCCCGATGGCTCCTATTTCCTGGTGAAACCGTTCTCTTTGTTCATCACTCATTTTTCCCAGATTTTCCGGAAAGAAATCCAAATGTGAGTGCAGGAAATGGATCTTTATCGACATGTTGCAGTCCATTTTCTCGTATTCACTCAAAAATTCATGCACGACTTCAACATGATCTGGAGTTTTGTTATTTCCAAGGAACTTTTGACAAAATTGAATGAAGCACTTCCACGCTCGTCTTTCCACTGCATTCAGCTTGTTCGCGAATTCCTCATCTCCGTATCTAGGGCCCGATAAGGATCCCTGAAATTAACAAATACAGCTCATAAAAAAAATGTAGGAAAGTATTGATCTCTCGACTCTCAACAAATAAGAATCATATGTTACCTCCCCTTAGCTTTGCATCACTCAGTTTAGGGAACGCAACTCCTTTCAGGTAACAAAACGCTTCTCCGTCGACTCTCTATTTCTTCAAAAAAATGCTTTGCGCAACCAAGTTTCGAGTGTAGTGGCGGTAGGATGACATTTTCTGGCCTCACTAGTGGAGGGTTCAAAACATTTTTTTTGCCAATTGTAAAAAGTTGACGTGATGGCCATTCAGTTTTTGCATACCCATTCGGGACACAACTATCCCATTCGCAAAGGTAGCAAGGATACTTGGTGTACTCACCTTGCATTTCGAACGAAATCGTGAGTACTTTCAAGTCGCTGACTGTTTGCCATTTATATGCAGAGTAATTGATGCAGCGACGTATTTTTTCCAAATTTCCATACATTTCCTTCATATCAGTTGCGTATGCTAATGGAACTGATGGCAATTTATGTTCATTGTGTAATAGCACAGCTTTCAAACCTAAAAATTACACGAATTTGAACTTCGAGATTCAAGTAAGGAATATGATGAATACAATTCATAATATTGAGAGAGTACTTACTCACGCACGATCCGTCAATGAAGAGTCTCTATTCACTTGATACGTGATCGTAGTTCAAGAGGTCAAATAGTTCCGATACTTCTGAACAATGAACAAGTTTCTCGTTCTGTTCATTAGCTTTAAAATTTTCTCTGGAAGGAATCCGCTTGTCTTTACGGGACAGCGTGATCCTGAAGTCACCCTCTACCAAATTCCATTGCTTCAATCGAGAAGCGGGCACCTGTCTGACTGTCTCCGTGATAGACTTAAATCACGTATAAGGTACTGAAAGTCCACATTTGATACTGCATGTCGTTCACTTGAACTTGATGCAGACGAAAGGTACTCTTCATCAATAGCTTCATGATCATCAGCTTGACCATGATCATCGAGTTGAACATCCTCTATTTCTTGAACTGTAGTTGAGCCAATCACATCGTTCATGACTTCTGGTTTCGTTGCAGTCACAACATCGGCATATTTTATGCGTTTTCGCGTTTTATAATGATGACCCTGACATCTGTTTTACAAAAATAGCAGTCATCCAGTTTATGGTAATGCTGATGATGCCATATCATCGGAGCAGGTAAAGAAATTCGAACTTTATGACAACTTTTCGATTTCCATGTCTTCAACTTTAATGAGCACTTGACACACGCAAATTCTGGTTCATACCAGCGTTCAGGGGGAGTATATTCCAGATAAAAATTATGCTGCAGCATGTCAGCATGAGGCTATGCTGACACACAAGACATGCACGCAGTCTGCAGAATGCAATTATAGCGTGCATGTTTTCTTGTAACTGCACAGGGACAGCAGCTGGGCAGCAGGATCTGCAGAAGACTCAAAGCGTTTTCAACATCAGGCCATGTTGACACACAATACATGCAAGCAGTCAGCAGATTGCAATAATAGCGTGCACGGTATCTTGTGAGCTCACAGTAACTGCAGTTGGGCTGCAGAACCTGTACTGAGAAAAAAATTGAAACAATAAACAACGAACAAATAAAAAGTTTAAACTTGAAAGAATCGTTTAATTCGGAGGAACATTTTAATTTTTTTAGAAAGTTTTCTTACTCTAATCATATATACATATAAAACTTTGTTAAAATTTTTTTCATATTAAAAGAAATTCTTTGATTCAAATAAGCTCAAGAGTTTTATGTAGCCCCTACAGCCCAGATATTATTATTATTATTACTATTTACTGATAATCATTATTTAAATCATTCATTTCACAATCTTTCCCCTTGAAAATTCGTTTGAAAAACAATTTATAAATTAAATATTATTATATGACAATAATGTTTATAATTTTTTTTCCAGAGAATAAAGAATATGAAAATCATTTATTGTAAAAAAGTTCCTATCCAATCTCGCTGATTTTACATTGAACATATACATATTTATTTTCCTATTCGATAAGCGTATATTATAAGAGGATATTTCAGATTGCGCGCGTGTATCAAAAGATATTATAAGTATAGGATTCTAACTGAACCCGGTCCACCCCACCACCACCTAGCCTCACCTTGCGGTTCGGCAGCATGGGTGCATCTTCGTGTTGAACAAGTAAACGCGAGCCAACGTGAACGCAAGTCAGACCGGCGAAACGAAAACACAAGAGAAGATATCACCCCCGTTCTACATGAACGCGTTTTTAGCTGCACTCTGCGTTAAATGCAACACTCTGTCTCCTGCTTTCACACTAAAACGCGCAGATGAAAAGGGACAGAGTATGGCGTTTTCGCGTCCATGTAGATACGGGGTCAAGAAGTTCTAAAATTGGACAAACGAAATCACGGTAAGTACTTATACATATTAAGGATCTTTAGGGATTATTTTAATAGGAAATTGTTTCTTTTCTTTTGGTTGTTTTTTTGGTGAAATTGCAGTTTAGGTCTTTTTCTTAGAAGTAGGGTTAGAAAGAAAAGGTCTGCAGAATAGTCCTCATTCTGGTCCATAAGGTTGATAAAGAATTAGCGTAAAGTGTAATTTTTCATTGTTTATTTTTAAAAAAGACAATTTCTCATTAACTGCTAGATCAAAATGAAGCCAATCCGCAGAAATTCTATTCCTAACCCTACTTTTAAGAAAAAAGCCTAAACTGCAATTTTACCCTTTTACTTTTCTTTTCTTCTACTTTTCTTTCTACTTTCTTTTTGTTTTTCTTATTTAATCAGGGTGGCGACTTGACCGGGAAACCGGGAATTTTATTGACCCGAAATTCAATTCAAACACCAGAAATCAGAAAGATATCTTATCATTTGATTCAAAGGATGTAGTAGAATATTTAAATACATCTATACATCACGAGAGAAAGAGTTTTTTATCTTTTCCACTATGAGAAAAACGTTTTGCACATTTGTTGCTCTGTGAGATTTTCTGAGCTGACTCAAATTTGATAATCGAGTTGATAATAGCCCAAAAATACAGAAAGAATCATTATCTAAATTCAAAAGAAAATGGATTTATCACGTTCTGTTTGCTTTTCCTCATCCATCTGAATTTTGGACAGGGGATTTTAGAAAATAATTATAGTTTTTATTTTAGACTGGGAAGTTTCAGTGGAGGAGTATAATTTCACTTAGAACGGAATTTTTTATACGGAACGGGGACTTTTTAACCAATTATCATTCAGATTTGGAAGAGAGGTTTTTCAAAAAAACGTTCCTCCTATTCAAAATTCGTCACAATTTTCAAGTCCCCTTTTAATAATTTTAAATGACGGAAGTTCTTCAAGACGTCTTCAGAGTAAAAGTAGTATTCCCAAGAATAAGTATTTCTGAATTATGATAGTACACTTGTTTCCCTTGTCATTCAAAATTCATCCTTTTTTAGTTAGAAAATCAACCACTCGTTTGAAATTGTAACTTTTTTGTTGGAAATCATAATTTCTGGTTAAATTTGCATTATTCCGATTTAAAATTCACCCCTGGCTGAAATCGCAATTTTAACTTTTTTGAAAATCAATTCATCTTTTTTTGGTGAAAATTCAAGTATTTAGTTGGACATTGATTTTTGATTTTGCTGATCAACGAACAAACCACATATGGAGCAAAACTTATTTCGATTGTCACACATTTTTTTTTCGCAAAATTAAACTGAGAACTGAAACTTCGAATAATGGTGTATGTTGAAAAATATCCTTTTTTGGTTAGTAAAGGTACAGTGAGGACACCATGCTTACAGAAAAAACAGAAGAGAAAATTGATTGTGTGGAATCTCAAGTGGGTAAGGTTTAATTTTTTAGCATCGAAACAAAAGAAAGTACAATAAGTTGCCATGGTGACTGTACCCTGTGTGACGTCGCGATCTAAATTTCACGTCAGCCACGTTCATGCAAATTTACGAAAAAGTTCTTAAAATCTTAAAATGCACACAACTCCGTCAATTATCATAGATCGTGATTCAAGAATAGCTTATTTCGGCTCTAGAAAAGCTTGGACTTTTTGCATCTGATCTTGTTAGATACTCTTTCGATGAAGCCAGTAATATTCACTGAAAAGGTCAGCAGTTAAATCTATCCATGATACAAACATGCGAATGCGCTTTGCCAGCTACAGTACTGTTACAGCTAGAAGCAGAAACGGCAACGTTTTCATCCGAATCGCACTTGTGTCTAGACATTTGGAAATAGGCCGCATCATCAGCTTTTGTTGTAGCTGGAAGTTAAGGATTTTGGTAAAAAAAAAAAAAAAAATAAACGGAAGAAGATGATGGACCAAAGAAAAGGGTGTCAATCAACTCTTTGGAAACGATTCACTTCTACCAGTTCTTATCTACGTATTCGATTCAATTTACAAAAACACCAAATTTGAACCAGCAGTAAGGACAACTGCAAATTTTCGAACACGCAGATCCTAGTTCAAAATATCTGCAATCCAAAGAGGTCGATTTCTTAGAGTCGTATCGAATGACAAAGAAACTAATTGATTCCATTTAGAAGTTGTCTTTTGTTGAAATAATAAAAAAGGCAAGAAACCTAATGACTGAATGCAACGTGACTTTGAAATCGTATAGAAAAAAGATGAGAGTGAAAATACAAACGCGGTTCAATACTGAATTTTAGGACTAAAGAATCCCTCGATGCCCTAAACGTCCTGGAGAACAAGCAGGTAATAGAGAATAGAGTATACAAAGCTTGTGCCTTACTAAAACCTGAAAAATTTTCGGAAATCGAGCTCGATGGTGACGAGGAAAAAGCAAGGAATAAGCTGAATTCATTTGCCAGAAATTACATGGGGTTGTGCAAAAGCATTGGAGTCGAATTCCGATCAGGGGAAGACCACAGTTTCGATGTTGATCTCCAGGAAGATACTAAAGATAGCGACATTGAAGACGACCCCAAAGATAAAAAAATGGAGGGAGATGAGGCAGGTTGTAGAAAAGGTTGTCCTAGATGCCCGTAGAGCTTACTGAGAAAGTATGGTCTATATGAAGCAGCGTATAAAACATAGTGTGAAGTGTACAAAGTAGCACTAACACTCCCTTGCACATAAAATACCTGCGAACGAAGTTTCAAGTTCAGAAGAATTAGGCAGATTATTGCACGTTTGATGAAGTTTTCGTATAAAAGTACTGCTGGAAATATTTTCATCAATAAAAATCAATAAAACAGTGACAGGAAAGGTAATACCTCTTTTTTTTGCTCTTCAGGGAGGCGCCCCTAGCCAGTGACAACCCGCGGGCGCCCTCAGGTACCCAGTCCGCCACTGTTTGATTCAACTTTATAAGTGAAATTTATGCAGTCTTCAATATTATTGAAAGCATCTAGAAAAATTTGGATTTTATTTGTGAGAATAATGGCTAGAACATCATCAACGTAACGTTCAAATAAAATGGATGTGAAATCTAGTGATTGAAGAGCTCTTTTTTCAACATCTTGTAAAACTAAATCAGCGATGACTGGTGATAGAGGCGAACTCATAGGACAACCTGAGATCTGTGAATAGAATTGATCATTAAAAGAGAATACCGTGCCATTAAAGATGGTTCTAGTGGCAATTAATAGTTCATTCTTTTTTATTTGTGTTAAATTATGATTTTCCTTCAGGGACTTTAAGGAGCGCATAAGCTTTTGCTACTACAGTATTGTGAGTCTTTAAATGGTAAGCTTCATCAGCTCTCATAAAGATTAGATCTTTACAGTGGCGAACGCAAGGGGGGGGTCAACCCCCCCCCTCGAAATTTCTGAAAACCTGAACATTGAATTCATAGGCTTAAACGTC
>WSXT02020624.1:0-14164 GCA_011762715.2 Neuroterus valhalla | reverse complement strand
TTTATAAAAATATGATTCTTCGCCGTACTTTCGACCGGGTATGAAGAAAAACAGTATACACCACACGGGCAGAAGGTGAGAAAACCCTGAACTGCGAGATATGATGCCCTCGGCTCCGCCTCGGGCACCACATCACGCAGTGCAGGAATTTCAACTTTCTGCCCTTGTAGTGTAATATACTATTTTCCTTGAATATTGTTCAGTTTTGAAGCCAAGAAGACCAATAATCTACAGAAGAGTTGAATTTGAACCCAAAAATGTTTTTTCCCAAGGAAAAAGTTAATTTTTCTACCAAACAGTTCATCTTTCGAACAAATAGTTGAATTTTCACCAAGAACGATGAATCTTTAACTAAATAGTTCAATTTTCAACCAAGAAAATGGATTTTCTACCAACAATAAGAATTACGTTCTGCCAAAAAGACGTCTTTAGCCAAATAAATCATTTCCTTGAAAAATTGTTCACTTTTGAAGCCAGGAAGACCAATTATCCACAAAAGATTTGAATTTCCGACCCAAAAATATTATTTCCCAAGGGAAAAGGTAATTTTTTCCATTAAATAGTTCATCTTTTGAACAGGTCGTTAAATTTCTAAGTTTCGAGCCCTTAATGAATAAATTTTCACTAGGAAATGGAATAATTAAATGTTTAACAAAAAGGATTGATTGATTTTTAAACACGCACTTCAACTTTCAATCAAGTGGTTGAATTTTCAACCAAAAAAAAAAATTTTTAACAAACAGTTTAATTCTCAACCAGAATAATAAATTTCCTACCAAGAAGAATTATGTTATGTTCTACCAAAAAAGTGAAGTGATCAACGAAATACAATTATTTTCAACAAAACTGTTACATTTTGAAATATTTCATTTTCAAATGAATAGTTTCATTCTTGTAATAAGTTGTTCAATTTACAAACTTAAAATACGAGCAAATAGTTGATTCTTAACAAAAAATATGAATTCCTAGAGAAATATGAAATAGTTGATATATCAATCAAGAAGTTTTCAATTTTTATTAAAAAAAAGTTGAGTTCCACCGCAAAAGAGAAATATTTCGAAAATCTTGTCAAATTTACAACCAAAATAGAATAATTAGCAACTAAAACGTTGCATTTTTAGCTAAAAGAGATTTTACCAAAGAGATCCACTTTTCAGAACAAAAAATGAATATCTGAAAGAATAAATGATTTTTTAGCAGTAATATTTTCCATTGCTAATTTTTAACTGGGAATGGAATGATAAGATTATCAGTTATAAAAGTTTATTCGGCATAAAAAAAGTATTAATTTTCAACCGAAAAGATGAACTCTCACGTAATGAATTTTCAACAGAAGAATTCAAAATCATGCCAAATAGTTAAATTATCAACCATAAAGATGATTTTTGAATCAAGGAAGGTAATTTTCTATCAAAAGTCCATTAATCAAAGAATGCATTAAATTTCAACCATCAGTTGGTTGGATTTTCAACTTTAAATGAACAATTCTCAACCAGCTAGTTGAATTTTGAACTTGAAGGATGAATTTTTAACTTAAAATGGAATAGTTACATCTGAATAAAAAAAGTAATTTTTAACAATAGAATTGAATGAATTTTGAACAAAAGATGATTTTCACAATTTTCAAAAAATTGTTGTCTTTTTAACCAAATAATTAAATTTTTAATCAAGCAGTGAAATTTGTATCCAAAAGCATCGAGTCTCGAACAAAAAAAAAAGAAAGCATCCAACGAAAATTCACTTCTAATCAAAAATATTTGGACTATTGTATTAAACTGTGACTAGTAAACTGCTACCAACCGTAATTTCCGGCTTGATCCTCCTCCCCTTTAAACTGGTAACGCAGTTTATGAACGGTCCTTAATCAAAAGTAATAAGTTGCAATCGATACTTCTAGTTTGCAAAATTGTCTGTACTCAAGATAAAATGATATGAAAAATCGTTGATTAGTTACTCAGAGTGATATAGAAAACTTGTATTTTTTAATAGATGCATTATTCCCGCGGTAGATGTGATGTCTCAATTGTCGGCAACATCCCTCAAATATAATAACATAAATCTCTAGTGGATATAAACATAAACCCATAAATGCAAACCACCGTCGGCCACCCATCTTTCCTTCCGTAGGCACGACAGGTGTTGTAAAATCCTGGAGAATCCCTAACAGTCTCAACGGTAAACATTGATTAACCCAAGAATTTTTATGACATCTATCCATTATTTGACTAGCTACCAACAGTAATGCACTCTTATCTCACCTTTTTTCCTTTTTCCTTTTTTCCTCCTGGCTTGCCGCGGATTTGAAGCTACTGCTCTCTCCGAAAAACAATTTCTTCCTAGTTGCTTTGTGTATTTCCCAGAGAGGAGCTGCATCCAATACCAGTATGGGGACTTTTAATTTGATTCTAAATTTTGATGAAAAAGGATAATAAAAGTGAAAGAAATTTTATAATTGTACTTCTATAATTGGAAATAATATTTTATTTTAATGCACTACAGACCTATACCAATCCTCCATTTTGCAGATGGATGCATCAATTCTCAATGATATTCTTAATTATAATAACCTAAGTTCTTTGCTACCCAATATATAACCGTACCAATAGATATAGCTAATTCCTAGTTCCCTTCAGTGGGTTACTTGCTACTGAAGTTATATCACCAACCATAAACGAAAATTATAGAGTAAAAACTTTTTTCCCCTCCTCTTGTAATATTTAAAAAAGCAAACATATTTCAAAATAGAAGCAAATAGGTGTATTTCTCATCTACAGATCTTCGTCCGATTCTTCTTCTTGAGCTTTTTTGTTTTCCGATAGTCGAAGGTCTAAGCCTTCCGAATCGCTGCTGGATGTACTTTCTTCATTTTGCGATTTAAGTTTTGCACATTTGCAGGAAATACAATTTTTTGTTGAGTTCTCTTTGTCTTTTTCGGGTAATAGAAAAGCTTGTGACTGATCCAAAAAGGCGATCTGAAGATCTTGGGCTGATACTGGATGCAGCCATTCGTGTGTGACTCGACGAGAATAGTCCAGAAGAGCAGCATAATTCTATTTGATTGTAATAAAAAAAGTATTAGTTGATCAAAAACAAAACGGGGCACCAAATAACCTTGAATAAATCGAATAATAGTAGAAATTCAGAAACTGAGGACTTAGTACAGACAATCTGTCACGAAAAAAGGCTGTTTTTGGAAAAGAATACTATAAAACTTTTTTTTTCGGAAATCGCTGGAAGAGCATTCAAAAAGTTTGCCTGAAAAATGCGGGATCGTTCAGGGGCGAGTTTTTGAGGAAACTCAAAAAGTTTTTGGATTTGATATATCTCGGAAATGGTTGGTTTTTGAAAAAATTTGTGAGAACAAAAAATGTTAGGGGCAATGTTTTCTACAACTTTTTCATTAGGTCGACATGCTGCGATGAAAATTGCAATTGATAGATGGCGCCTAAGTACCAAAAAAATCGTATTCTACAAGTTGCACGCTCAACAACAATTATTATTAGCACATTATTGAATTATTGTACAGCTCGTTTGATATAAAATTTTTAAAACCTTCTTAAAGCATGTTCAATACTGAAGTCAGCATAGTTTTGGAGAAAATTATTAATTATAAATAATAATTCATAATAACATTGTACAATAATTAGGAATAATTAGAAAGCCCTACTTACAAAAAAATGATTCATTCAGTCTAAAGTAATGATTTATTCTGTACCCATACTAACGTCGCCTTCGTCGGAAACAATGGGAAATCTACAGTGACAGGTTTGTCACGCTATAACTCGTGAACGGTAAGTCGGACAAGAAAAGTTTTTATATAAATTTTGTAGGTTTGTTGAAGACAGACAACTTTTGCATTGACAGTCTTGCGATAGAAAATTTTTTCTGTGCAAAAAACCGAGAAAACGTCTTTTTGGTACTTTAGCGCTATTGGAATCCACTCGATTCCTTGAAATTCCTCTACAGTTGAGGAGATTGCAATAGGGTTTCAGCGGATTTCTAGGAGCAGTCATGAATTTTTACGGAATTTCATGGTTTTTTTAAGAAATCTCAAGTCATTTCTCGAGTAGTTTATCAAATTTCTTGTGGATCTCACAGCATATTATGTTCTTCGATATGTAGCACATTTCTCCATAATTATAAGATTCGTGATATTCTACTTAATTTCAGTTGATAGAATTGAATTTAGTGGAATGGAAATTGTTTTCCATGTGATTATCTGAGATTAACTTGCAGGGCAGGTTATTGATCAGAATTTGAAGGAGTTTCAGAAAATTTGAAAATATTTTATATAAGCTTATATGCACTGTCATAGAATTTCACGGCACGTGAACAGATTTTCTAATATTTAATTTAAATTCGTTGTTTACTATGATATTTAAAATTAATTTCTTGTTATTTCACAAATTCTGTCAGAATTCTCACAGAATCAGTTCAGCCCTTCAATAAATTAAATAGGAATAAAAAAATGAAACTTACGGATACATTTTCGGGAATACTGGATGCAGGGATTCCTGGAGCCAGCCATAAACAATCTTCAGCCATCATTTTTTGCAAAATTTCTTCATCTTTCATTTCTCGAGTTAACGTTGAATTTCCTAAGACGTTTTGGGATTTCGGAGCGAATGGAAAAACGGGAGTGGACAGGAAAGCTTCCGGGATCAGCTGAGGAAATTAATGACAATTTTTTCAATATACTTAGTGTATCATATAAACGTTTATTTTCTTCAACGTTACCGACAATCATTTTTACACTAACGGATCGAACATTAAAGACGCAAAATAAAATTCTCATCTTTTTTATTATTATTTTAGATCAGAGCACAGGACGAATCGGAATCAATATAATGACTTGGGTTCGGATCCCAGCGGAGCGGAAAGGCGGTCCTTTTTTCGCACAAAATTTTATTTTATTTCTTAATTGATATATTTTGATATCAATAGAGAATAATACATTCCCAAGATGATATATAAGGACTAAATAAAGTTTCGAAAATTGATCTCGTAGTTTATAATCCTATCTGGAATTATTTAATTTCATGTAATCCGAGTCGTATTTATATTAGGTTGATTCTTTCCGGTGCTCTCTTACATTGTAATTATTACAACTTGAATTTCCACAACAGAAATTGTCTACTCTTCAGTAATTCGACGGATTAAAATCTGTCGAATCGTGAACACTAACTAGTGATTTCTAGGTTTTGAAAAAAATAGAGGTTAAATTGCCAAGATCAAAGTATTATTATTGAGAGAAATTGAAATTTGAATATTTTTAATTGTTTGTAAATGTGGTAGCGATTTCTCATAACGATCGAAGAAGATACAACTTATAATTCTGTAAAATGGGGTATCTCTTTCAATAAACTCGAATAAATATCGTAAAAGGAATAACATTCGAGTCTAACCCCTGGGGTTTAAAATGCGTTTGATATGTACTCATATACAGGCTGACGATAATTCTACACAATTGTTAATCGACTGATTTTAATAATTATATAATTCGCCGTCACCCTGTAAAATGAAAAATCAACTTTAAAAGTCATTCTGAGGGGTATTTACTGACTCTGAATCAGAATAATAACATCGCTGGAAGTACTCTGTGAAATATAAAGCTGGCTCAAAAAATCTATTGGCATTGTCAGATTTGATTCTTACAATATGAAAGTTCAAATCTTCCTAAACTCTTACTGTTTATACTTATTTTGCTTAAACGCTTCTGGTTATTGATTTTTTATAGGAACTGAAAATGTTACACTCTTATGTTAGAATTAAACGTTAGTTTCACAAATCTATAGATAGTTGGTAATTCGTTACATTTTTATTATCAAATTATTTACTTTGTGGTATCTTCGATTTTTAAACAAACAAAAAAATAATGAAAACTCTTCAATATTTTCACTATCCCGAAGAAGAAACATCTTTTCCTTTTCATATTAAACAAGAACACCTTTTTATGCGTGAAACCAACAATCTAAAGTCAGTTTTTCAAATCAACAAAACTGATTACTTTCTCGCTGACATTGGACTCATCACTCAATCCTTACACCTTTTTAAGTTCATAATCTTAATGAACATAGTAATATTAATTAACATTCAAAATCCATTTTATTACTCTGATAAAAAAATTGTAAGGCTAAAACAATTTATTACTAAAAAATAAAATTTTCATACACGCACAACTCCATCGGGTTTTCCTGTAAGTTGGATTCGTTTCCTTACAAAATTATTCAAGGAAAATTATTCTATTTTTAGTTAGAAAATGATATTTCCATTTTTCAAATTACATTTCACAATACCTTAACTGGCCCATTTTGTAGGGAATCTAATCTCAGAACCCTAAATAACTTTCTTTTGGACGCGAGTGCTCATCTACTAAGTGTAATAATGTAATCATTACTAAAATCTGATTCAATCACAGTAGCCGATTAAAAATGCTTCTATCTCAAGGTCTGCATCAATTTTCAGCTTGCATTGAAACCTTCAGTGCTATTCTTAATTCAGTTGCAAAGATTTGAAGCATTATTCTGAATTGAGATTCTTTAAACGTTCAGAGAATATGATACCTTTGTCAAATCATTTTAATTTTTCTTTCCAAAATCATAACATACGTAAAGATCAAAAAGCTAAAAACTTGATACTGCTGTATAAATGTAAGTAGTTATAAGTTTTCTTTTCATTTTTAGTTCTCCAGGCTTGAACAGTTTAAATTCTTCAAATTAGACATTTCTTATTTCCTTATTTCTGTATTAAATTTATTGAAATAATTACTGACTATATTGAAATTGAGAATGGAATTATTTTTATTAATTAACTGGAATAATATTGTTTTCCTTTTTTCTTTATAACGCAGTATTTTCTTTGCAAAAAATTTCTCTAATAATACAGATTTTATCGACAATTCGTCGATATTAACCATTACTTTTGCCATATAAACCAAGAAGACAAGAAATTTCGTTGAAAGACTAAAAATATCTGGAGCGAGAGATTTGAAATACGCAAATTTCGATGTGACGATAAAATCGTTCTTTATGTAAATTGGTTACTTTTTTAAAAAGGTGATGAAATCGAAGGACGTATCTGCGGGTCGTTTTTAGTCTGTTTCATTCTCCATAACTTTGATATTTACTTCGAATATGTATAAAGGAATTGTAAAAACTCAAAAATATTCAAATATAGCCTTGGCTATTTAATTTTGTTTACTGGATGAACTTTCGTTTCAAGTACGAATAAACTTTGATCCGGATTTTTTAAATCTTTCAAAATGTTGACATATTACGAATTTATTAATTTTATTTGATGTCAGTGGCGGATTCAGAATTTGGTCAAAAAGGGGGGGGGGGGGAGTGCGATCTGTAAGATATAATATATAATAAACTTTGATTTGGCCGAAGGGAGTGCCTCCCCCTGAAGATCTGCCACTGCTTGAAGGTTAAATTATTTATTAGAAATAGGTACAAAGTTTGTATGGAGAAATGAAACGGGACGAGCTATCTGGTGACGATGAATAATGAAATGATGAAGTAAAATGAAAACGTTGGTCCCATTATAGGTATAGGATGGGTTGTAGAGCGTGAAGTGTCGTAAACCATCGTCAGTACATTACAGATACTGTATATTTATTATAAGTAGTTTATATAAATAGCCGTGATTGAAATAAACTCAAAGGGCAGCCTTCCTGACTGCATGACGTTTCTTTTTTTTATCTATGCTTGTAACAACATTTATGTATAATATGGACCTAGGTATCTACTAAATAATTTATATTCTTGTATCACATATTTAATCCTTTGATAATAAATATCAATAACCTATTAACAATAATAAAATTGTTAACACGTAGAATGCTCTGGATTTCGTTTTTTCTGACTTCACTTTTTTGGTTTGATTATCTTAAAAACAATTATATGTTCGCGCATGCATCGTCCGGAATGTTGTTTTGATTTCAAAAGTAGTTAAGTAAGTTATAAGTTATCTGTCAATAGTTTTTCAACATTTCTCCTCCTTCGTCTCTTTCATACCTCCACTGTATATAGATTTATTTATGTATAATATTTATATATATTTTTTTTTTGCAAACAGATATCGATCTATTCATCTATCTTTCGTTTTGGCTTACAGGCTCTCTTCTATATATTATATTCTTATTATTATTAATTTATGTATATGATCGAATAGGCAGGTGAATGAAGGTGTGATATATATGTATATATTTGTATGAACTTTTTATTTCTTAGACGCGCGGGTCACTTTTTGGAAGGCATTGTGCGACTGTACTGTCGTCGACCAAACTTAATTTCTTATTTAGTTATTAATTTTTTTTAATTATTATAAGGCACCCTCATTCACTTTCCTTTTCGTTTTGCGAATCAATGGACGCCTTTCTTAAAATTGGGTAACTAGATAAGTACAAATATCTACTGGTAAGACGATAACGACAAGACGAGATTGGTTTATATAATAATAATGTTTGGGACAGAAGACATTAATTGGAGACTTTTATAATAAAGAACAAAAAATACTTTGGTACTTTGAAGTGAAAATAATAGTAGAAGATCAGACTAATTATGAACACCAATTATGCATTTTTTTTTAGAATTCAAGAGAATAAAACTGAAAATTTGTTTTACTCAATTAGTCTGAATGGTTGAGGAATTAAACCGTCGCATCTTATAAAAGGGGTATAAAATTATTTTCGAGCTTTTTGTTGGCCCCTGACCCATTATTTTGACAAATTAAAATTTTAAGTCTTAAAACCTATATCCTTATAGGAAATTCAATTGCCTATATTTGTTTCCTCTTGTAAAAAGTTGTCACTTTTGTGGTTTTCAAAATAAATGCAAATGGTTTTTGAGAAACGACGTTTTTCAGTGTTTTTTCAATTTAACTTGTTCTAAATCCGAGAATTTTCAATATTTTGACTTAAAACTCAAAACAATAATTTATTAGACTATCATGAAACTGTTAGTGATATCAAAATTAATATTTATTTGTATAAAAAAAGTTAGTTATTTTTTTCTTGATAGTTTCATAAATGTCGTTTCTTGTTCTTTTTCGGCCTCGAGGTTTTGACAAAACTGGTGCCATTTTTTTGAATAGAATATATTAACTAGATATTAACAATACCAAAATTTTACATTTGAGAAACGATCCTCTTGTTTATATGACGTTACACTTTCCTTGTGCAAAACTATTATAAGGTATATTCTTCAAGCCCTCTTCTAATACACATGTTTTTTCTTAGAAATTCTACGTTTACGAAGTTTTCCGCGAAATGATTGAACATTGTAGGTAAAGAAAGAGTAGAAGAAAGAGGAAAAGGAAATAATATGTTTTTTACTGAAAGAGTGCAATACATTTTTGTAAAAACTTTCTGCAAAATATAAGTTTCTGTGTGCAGACCTTCAGGAAAGAGTTACTGCGGCTCGCCTTTCTCAGAAACGCCGCTGAGTCCTACATTTTTGTCCGCGCGGCGTGTCAAGCAAAACCATTAAAACATCGTAATTTTTCAGCAGCTGGTCCAATTGACGTAAAATTTAAAAAAAAAACTTATTTGGACCTTTAATCCGCTGGAAATTTGTTCTAGCTTAAAATTAGGTCGATAGACTTTGCGATTGAAGATATTCAAACGATATTTATGAAACTATTAAGAAAAAAATTATTAAGTTTTTTTTATACAAATAAATATTGATTTCAATATCACTCACAGTTTCATGATAGCCTAATAAATTATTGCTTCATGTTTGAAGTCAAAATATTGAAAACTTTTGGATTTAGAACGAGTTGAATTGAAGAAAACAGTGAAAATCGTCGTTTCTCAAAAACCATGCTTTTTGCATTTATTTTGGCACAAAAGTGACAACTTTTTACAAGAGGGAAAAAAGATGCGCAATTGAATTTCCTATACGCATACAGGTTTCAAAACTTAAAATTTTAATTTTTCACAAAAATGAATCAGGGGCCAACAAAAAGCTTGAAAATAATTTTATACCCTCTTATACGATGCGGCGGTTCAATTGAATGTTCGATAATTAGGGTTTAAATAAGAGGGACGAGAATATTTGGTTTCATATTACTGAGTCGTTGGAGTAAGGACGAATTCTACCTTACTGGTTTATTCCGTTATTTTGATTAATGCAATAATACTTAATATACCCAGTCCATCGAAAGGCACAATTTTGAAAACCAATTGAAATTTAACGATTGCATATCGTTGTTGCTCATTTGCTTCTCCTCAGTCTCACATTTTCTACTGGATATTCATTTTCGAAACAGGAGGGAGCCATGCTTTTACAAAGGAACATTAATAACATGTAACCTATTGAATGTCGCCTTTATAAGGATAATCTCCTAATCAGTGTCGGGTAGTATACTTTCAAAAATGCACCTGAATTTGGACGCAGCTATTATACAAAACGAAATTACCTCTTGCTTAAGTTTAAGGTAAAATTTTTAAATAAAATTTTGAATCGAACTCGAGAACTCGAGAATAGTTACTGTTTGAGTTTTGTACTAATTTGTAATATAATTTGGCAGCATAGAACCATTAGCGTAGTTTGAAATTAAAACGCTTTAATAATAAATGACCTTAGCTGTTAATGTATAAATAATTCCAGTTTTCAGAAGCTTCCGAAATATTTCAAAACTTTCTAGGAAGTTATAAAGCATTCTAGTATATTCTGAAAATTTTGAAATAACCATGGAAAATCTGGAACTTCTCAGATCACGAAAATTGGAACCCATTCAAAAAATTCAAAATAATTCGAAAAAATTATTTTTATTATTATTATTATTTTCCTAATAATTCAAAAAAATTTGATCATACATTTTTCTAAAACTTCGAAAGAACTCGAATGAATGAGGAAAAAAAGAGAAATTCAACATAATGCAAAATAGTTGACAAAATAAAAAAAATATATATATTGAAAGAAAATGGAAATATTCCAGAGAATCTAGAAAAAAATCATTGAATTCAAACAGTTCGAGAAATTCCAGAAAGTTAAAAGGATTCAAAGAATTGACAAAAATGCAAAGTTTACAGAAAGCTCACTTCAAAATTCAAAAAGTTCGAAGAAGAGAAGAATTCAAAACAAGTTAGAGAATTCTGAACCATTCTATTACATTCAAAATCTTCAAGAAAAGTCGCAAGAATTGAAAAAATTGAAGGAATTCAAAACGATTTGGAATGGGTCGAAAAGACTTTAAAATTATAAAAATTTTTGTTTAGATCCAAAACAATTAGAGAAATTCCAAATAATACAAAGAATTCAGAAACACTTAAGGAACTGATAAGAATTCAAAGACTTGAAATGACTTGAGGAAAATTGAAAAAGTTGAGAGAATAATCCATAAGAGTTTAGAACATTTCCGAAAGTGCAAAGAAAATAGAATAGAATTAAAAAAATTCAAAGTTCGTAGAAAGTCCAATTCAAAATGCAAATAGTTAAAAAAATGTGACCAATTCAAATTATTCTGAGGAATCCAAAGCAGTAGAAAGCATTCAAATTAATTAGAAATAAAAAACATTTAGAAAATTCGAAGGAATTACAGAAATTGAAAAGTATTAAAATGAAATCAAAGAATGAAATGAATTCAAAATAAATGTAGGCTAGGGCTAGAGAGTTACAGGAAATTCCACGACTCTAGCCCTCAATGAGCTAAAAAGGGTTGGGCCTACGGAAAATTCCGTAACCTGAAGGTTATTTGGTTCAAAGATTCAAAAAAAGAAATAAAAAAAAAGTTTATAGATTTTCGAAAGATTTAAAAGAATTTGGAAGACTTCACAGAATTAAGGAGGTTTGGGCGTTTGGTCTCGTACTAATTGAGGGGCCCTACTGTGGAAGTAAGTTTCATATGAATGCTTATTGCTACCTATTTTTTCTAATAATTATACGTATAACAGTCTCATCTAAGAAGAAGAGTGAAAAATCGCGGAAAATTCGCAAAAAGCGATAGTAAAAATTCATCAATTTCACCCATGCGCCTCTCGTAGCAGTCTGTAATTTTCTCACGATTCAAGTCGTCAACCCTTTGTTTCTATGAAACTAATGGATTTCTCGTGATAGTAAGTATCAGTAAATATTTGATTAGTAGAGATTCGTGATTTTGGCCCGTAGTTTAGTCAATTTTGCTTCGGTAGGGAATTCGATAGCCTCCTCAACAAAAAAAATGAGAAAAGGTTCAAAGAATTCAATAAGTTATATGTTCAAACAAAGTTCAATTCATAATTCAAAGAGTACAAGGAATTCAAAAGAGTTCGAACAATGGGAAAATATCGAAGGATTGAAAAGTATTGACGAAAATTAAAAGACATAAAAATTCAAAAGCATTAAAGAGTGGATCACCCCTTGATTAACAATAATTGAATTTAAGTAGATTATGAGCGTTCCTTCTAGATATAAATTTATGTTAGCAACATAGAGGAAATTCTAGGATTTGTATCCATGTCATAATGAATAGCTAGAAACAATATAAAGGTCTCCAGATCGCGAAGAAGCTTAATTTTTCAAACATTGCATCATAGATTAATATGTGTTTTTTCTTCAATGTTTTGGCCTGAATTTCACAATTCATAGATATAATAATGTGACAGAAGCCTAATTATTGTTAAGCCTCGTAGAATAACTGCATCCATAAACACAGAGAGTATAAGACACTGTACCTAAGAATTGAATAACGATCTATCCTCTTATTGTTAATTAAATTTCACTACCTATCGCACTCACGCAGGGACTGTGCCAGCGTGGTGCCGATGCCGCCACAGGCGGACTTCTAGCCTCACTGTAGTAAGAAGCCAGCTGAGTGATGTTTCCAAAATTATTAGCAGAGTTGCCACAGCTATTGACCAAATTAAGATTGGAACAATTGCTAGTAACTTCCGGAACACCGCCTCCATGTTTCGGGTCGTCCATCGTTGATAAACCCGACGCCAGATCGACGCCTTCATCATCGCCACAGGGTCTGTCATCATTACTTATATTTACACTTACATTGCTGCTTTCGCCAACCATGTTTGCGAAGAACTCGGCTCTGGAGAACCTGCCGATTTCAGTGGAGCCAAATGCTTGATGAAAACCCGGCAGGGGTTGCTTGAAGCTAATTTTTTTCTTCATCTCTGCTCTGTCGATATACTGCTGAGAGGGTTGAGAACTTTCCTCAACCTGGTCATTTTTCTGCTCCTCTTTTGGATAGGACTCGGCTTCTTGTCTCGAGGAATTTGCAACCAGATTACTGGATATTGGTGGTTCTGAGCTACCAGATGTGGGATTCGAACCACTCCATCTGGAAGCTTCCTCGACGCATTTTTCCTCTTCTTGGAGTTGAGAAATGTTTAGAGGAGAAGAGAGCGATGACTTTTCCTGCTGAAAATAATAATTATAGGAAAATTAAGAGGACATCTTAGAGAGTGTGAAATAATTTTTCATGTTAGGGTGTCCAAGTTGATTCTCTGATCAAAAGAATAGTTTTTCGACCTCTTGCAAATAGCACCTAGGGTCCTGTGGAAGTGAGAAATCTATTTTCAGCAGTTGACTATCCCAAAGAAACCTGTTTCAACAAAGATTTCCGAAAACAGAGTGTACCAACTTTTTTCTACTCAGGTAAAGTGCCGGATCTCAACTGTATCCGTAAATAGATAGGTAGGACACTCTAGCGCAGCATGATATAGTTAGTACACTTTAGATTCCAGGATCTTTGTTGAGACAATTTTCTATGAAAAAATCGAAGTATGCACTCACCGCTCGGACGGGCGCCTATCGACTTAGCGCCGGTTTCTCGGCTGTTCATGCTTGATTGATTCTGCTCCTCCCCCCGACCCTCGTACGATGCAGCACGACAGCCCATCAGCCTTGAAAAGGCAGGACCGTAATGCGTAGTATAGAAGTTGTTTACTTGGAGAATTATGACGCACGTATTCACGACCTGAGTGTTTACCTTCGCCAAGTCAGTCGTCGCTTCAAATCTGGTTCGAACAGGATTTCTAATTTCTATCGCGTTAGGAACACAACCCCCGATACTGGCCCCCGTCTAGGCGGTGAGTGTATTTAACTTTTTACATTCTCATCATTTATGATTGAGAAAGTATTAGGATCGTCTGAAATTTTACATCTTGAATTTTCAACGGATCTCCACGTTTCGAGACCTCCTGAAGCCGAAAATCAAGTTTTGG
>WSXT02020602.1:0-14165 GCA_011762715.2 Neuroterus valhalla | reverse complement strand
GGTATGTTGTATGAAAGTTTATAAAAAGACAACGCGTAGTAAATAGACCGTTAAAGTAATCTGTTTGCAATCGAGTTTCTGATCATAAATATAAAACAATTGAACATAACCATGAAAGATGTATTTCCACGAGAACAGTTGTATTTTCAAGTGAAACAGATCGCTTAAACATAAAACAGAAGAATTTTCAGAAGAATTAATAAATTTTTGATCAAATAATTTAATTCTCAAACAAGTAGTTGAATATTCAGCTGAGATTATTATATTATAACCAAAAGAGATTTCTAAGTCCAGAGTGGAGAATATTCGAGACGAATTGTCAAATTTCTTAACTGCAAAGACAGATTTCCTGCAAAATGCTCGAATATTTATTTGAAGAATAAATGTTAAAAAAAACATCAAATTTTAATTGAAATCTGTTTGGTTAATAATTCATTTGTTAGAAATTTGTTAGTACTAATGACCCTTAATGAGTTTCGGCCGTTAAATGGCCGATGTTGAGCTGCGGAAATGGTTAGCATGGAGGGGTAAGGCACCACCCGCTGTGTTCCCCTGACCGTTCCGCACTTGCGGTCCTAAGATAAAACTTTCAGCGTTTGAAGAATACATGAACAGCTTCTTTCGAGACAAAAATAAAAAATAAAAAAAGTTCACGCATTTTCAAGAACGCAATTGTAGTTTTTTGAGTTTTCAAAAAGAATTCAAAAAATTTGCTTTTCCTCCACAGAATTTTTTGATTTGAATGTACATGTCGATGCGAGCAATTTTAGAGCTCAAAAAGTTAAATCAGTAATTAGAACCATAGTTTGAAAATATTCAATGAGAAGTTACACCAAATTTTAAACTTCCATATCTTTCCCATCTTTCCGAATCGTCCAGATAAGGAACTTCCAGTTCACATTTCTATTAGATATGAAATATATTTAAAAGAATATAAGCCTGTTTTGTTTCAAACAACGTGGATATTTTTTCACACAAACATAATTATTTGTCCGCAAGATTAAATGAAGTTCGCAGCAAAATGATAATTGTTGCTGTAAATAGAGTCTTTTTGAAACGAACCTTATAGTGACGGGGGGCACGCGTGGATCAAAATGAGAATTGAATCGTCAAAGCTACAAGTTCTGTGAGAATTCCGCCAAATTTCGAATTGATAAAAAATTTTGAGTATCTGTAGTCCATTAGAGGTTTGAATCGGAGTTTGGATGCTTCAAATTTTTTTTAGGAAATTCGTCTTTGCAAAGAAAAATTGTCATTGGATCGGTGGAATACGCGTCGTCTAAAATTTCTTGGAAAGTTCTTATTTTTCCCAAACGGATCATGTGCCGCAATCTCGTACAGTCTGTACCATTTCAAAAGAATTCGCCCATTACATGTTGAATGTAAAAATAAATAAATTTAGCGGGTAAAAATATATTTAAAGGAATATATTTTTTGCATGGACGCCTCTATCCAAAATGTAGAAGCATCGTTTTCGTAGGAAACCTATTTTTTCTGCTATCATTCGAATAATCTTGCTGCCGCTCTTCCATTTACTTTGTTGATTTTTGGATTTTGTGATCTAAAAATACAGCTTTGCCTAGAATTTCAATTTCAACATATCTTAGACCAAACATCTTTTTACTATAGATGTTGTCCGCTATCCGTTGATTTGAGTTTTAGAAAAACTATAACGAAAAACAACTTACTTTATTGCTGACTTATTTTATTACGAAAGGAATAAATGGAATACAATTTATTTCAAACTTGAGAATATTGAGTGAATTTATATAATTAACCAAAAACACGTCAACATTGTTCTAGGAACAATTCGGTACCGTTTAAGCAGCTTCTTAGCGGCGTTTTAATGTCTTCTGGTAGTTCAATTTGCTCTATACCTTCTACTGCAATAGAGACAAAATTGACTTGTTCTGTATAAAACATATAAATAAAATGAAGGATTTTGATTGATATTTTCTCAAGGATTTTTTTAAAATTTCAAATTATTTCATAAGAAATCATGTTTTTTCAAGCGGTAGCGAAGGATTTTGAATTTTTTTTTTAGGAATTTAAAAATTTCAAGACGATTTCTGCTGGATGAAAAGGATTTAAAGGGATTTCAAGGGATTTTGAGAGATTTAAAAATATTTCGGAAGAAATCATGGAATTTGAAAATATTTCAAGAGCAATTTTGATGATTTCAAAGATTTTTAGGGAAGCATATAAGATGTTAAGAAGATTACACGGAATGCTAACTGGTTTTAAGAGATTCCAAGCGGTTTACATGATATTACGGAATTTCGAATTACTCTTTATCACACCTCTATCATAAGTGCTGTGATCTGATTGGCTAACGAATAGCCACAGGTTAGACTGTAGCACTTTTCCGGACGCTGTCGGGAGAAATACGACGATGACAGTGTTAATAGATTAATTGTCAGCTGACTGATGTGAGTATGCAATTATTTAAATATCAAAAATTGGAATGTGCTCCTGTAAACAGCCAGGGGCTGCGCCTATGGACCCTCCCGCGGCTTTTTGTAGATTCGTACACATGATCACGGGTGTGACATAAAATAGTGTGTGACGCTTCGCCCCTGAACAGAACTCTTACTCGTGTGAAGGTTTCAATACTAGCCAGAGCCTAGGCTTCACATCGTCTTCGGTACGCTTCAGCTTTGCTTCGCCTCGAGCTCTGGCTCGTATTGCAACTTCATACTCGTCCAAAAACTGTCGCTTAGAGTCCTTGTGTCGCGAATAGCTATTTCAAGATTTTTGAATGGATTTAACAATATTTTAAAGATTTGGAAAGGTTCGCAAGGATTTCGGAGACTCCACTTTTCTTTTTAGAGGGATTTTTTCAAGATTTCAAGGGGTCTCGTAATACTACATCAAAATATTTCACGAAATATCAAAGAATTTGAGGAGGTTCCAAGAGATTGTGAAAGATTTCGGCATACTTAAAAACAAGTAACGGGATTTCAAGAAGATTTTAATAGATTTTATGTATTTTGAGGGATTTGAAAAGATTCAGGAAGGTTCCCACGGACTTCGAAGATTTCAATGAATCTTAAATGAATTAAAAAAATTGGAAGATATCTAGTAAAAATTCTAAACACTTCACGGAATTCCAAGTATTTAACCTTTTCCTCATATATTTTTAGGGACTTTTGAGGAATTTTGGATATTTTGGGCGATTTAAGGATTTCAAAAGACTCCACGGAATAATAAGGAGATGGTATTTTTTGCGTTTTGACCAGTGATATTCAAAAAGATGAGAGATGGGAACATGGTCTTTTACTTCAAAAGACCAGGCTATCGACATCTTTTCTCCATCTCTCATCAGACTCCACGGAATTTCGAAAAATCTCGAAGAATTCAAAAGATACACTGTAAAAAAAAAAGTGGTTGGAAATTACCACATTAATCAGTGGACACAAAAATACCAGTGATTACTGTTGCAGTTTTACTGAACTATTTGAAAATGATATTCTGACACTTCAAAATCTCATACAGACGGGAAAATTCTCCAAACCTCACTTTCAGGGCAGTTGAATTTTACACTTTTCTTGTAAAACTGAATCATCAAATATCTCCTACAAATCTGAAGTTTACTTCCTGCATGAAACAATAACACAATGCTTATGATTTTGAAATTTTTCGAATTGAATAGTTTCGGGTTAAATATTCGGAGATTCCACACTACATTTTTAATCTGGAATTATTAAATATTGAAAGATAATAATTTCAAATTATTCGATACTCCAATATTACATGATTAATCAAAAATGTTCTGATTTGTACAATTTTTCAGTATAATTCCTTCAATTCAAATTTGAGGTCGTATTCTCAAATTTTTAAACGCTTTGAGCTGAAACATGTTTTCTTTTTTGGCATTGCTGATGAGTGATGTCCGCCCGTCAATCGTTTTTGTTTATGGCGCAGTTCAAGCGTTTAAGAGTGGAATTACAAAATTTTGGTGAAATTCCCATCTTATTGCTTTTGTACGCTCCCCATGTAAATTGTATTACAGTACACTTTGTGATTTTAAAGAAATCATGCAAAAGTGCATGATAATATCGTTTACAATATGGTCGAAATTTACCACGTTAATCACTTGTATTTTTATGTCCACAGATTCATGTGGTAATATTACACTCTCATGGTAAAATTCCAACAAATATTGTAAAATGGCACTACGATTACTGCAATTTCACATTGAACTTCTAGAATTAACACATTAATAAGGGGATTAGTGAGTGAGAGATTGTATGGTGCGAAAAGGGGGAAAGTTGGGGTGTGGATATTTTTCAAGATTGAGACTGCTTTGTGTCGGCAGAAATATTGCATTCAGTTTTGTGTGACGTCACAGGTCAAGGCGTATCCCTCTACGGGTATAGTAGCAAGATACAGTAGGCAAGGGGTTTTGGAGGAACGTGGCGTTTATATTCAATATTTTTAACCCTTTTGCGTGAATTAATTCTTAGTAATGGTATACATTTCCGTTGTATACATTCTGTGGCAATGAAGTTTTAACTCTATGGACCATTGTGAATTCGTATTTTTCTTCCATTTGACGTCCGCCAAGTAATACTCGCCAACAGACCTTCAGCGAGGACATTTCCTGCGAAATTTAATCAGCATTTCCTTCCGATACAAGGTAGGCCGTGGCTTTTTTCCTGTATTCTCACTTTTATTCTATATTTTACCGTACTACGGTTCTTTAATACTAATCAAGGTTGTTCTTCTCTTTCTTTTACTTTACTATCGTTATTCAACGAGGATCGAGGTTGAATATATCTTTTCCATATCCTTCGGTTCTTCAACGAGGATCGAGGTTCTTCTTCTCTTTCTTCCCTTTCCTACGGTTCCTCAACGACGATCGAGGTTTAATATATTTCTCTTCCTATCCTACCGTTCTTTAACGAGGATCAAGGTTCTTCTCTTTTTTTCTTACTTCTCTACGGTTCTCCAACGAGGATCGAGGTGCTCCTTCTCTTTCTTTTCTTTGCTACAGTTCTTTAACGAGGATCGAGGTTTTCCTCTCGATCTTCCCTTTCGTATGGTTCTTCAACGAGGATCGAGATAAAATATATCTCTCTTTCCTATCCTACGTTTCTTGAGCTAATGAAGAAGTTATAGTATTCTGTCCTTCCAATTCTCAAGCGAGAATAAAGGGTCTTTTCCCCGCGTTATTCTAAAACTCAACTGTAGTTCCCCTTACTGTCAAAGTTCATCAACGAGAGAGGACAAATGGCTGTATCAAAATTGTCCGTGTATGCCAATGGAGCCGAGGAGGAAAAACCCCAGTCTTTGTAAGAGGAAGACCGAACAACGCGAAGGGCTTTCGAGGAGCAACGGAATGTTCAATCTGTGGCTCAGGTAACCGTTAATTTGGCGTCGAAACAGAAGTGGGTTCGTCCTGAAAAACCGGAGTCGCGGTCTCTAATTTCTATGGACCCACGGGAACGGGAGTGATCCGGGCTGATCAGGACGTTCTACAGGAGCCGGATTACGCCTTCTTCGAGGTTCCGAACGACCTTTGGAATATGACTCCACCCATTCAGGGTACAATAGCTGTCCCCTCAAGACTTTCTACCACCCGCCGAGCCCTACTCGCCAAGCTCCAAAGCCTTAGAAAATTGTGCAATCCAACGAAGGGATCTCGCAAAGTCAGGAAAACCCGAGAGGAGGATTTACTTCCTGGTCTCAACATCTGATCATCCAGGTCTCTAGACTTAGCGAGCTCCCTGACCTTAGAGTCCTCCCCGTTGAACAGGAGCTTTGCGTAACGAAAAAAGCCCTCCGGGCAGCCGAGACGACGTTCCCGCGGGATGAGGCCTGGTCGGCAGTCCCGACTGACTTGGTTCAGGTAGTAATTGAGACCACCGTGAGTACCACCCTCTCCAATGAGACCAGCTCTCCTTTAGCGGGTACTTCTGCTTCTGGTTAGTTTCTGTGATCACCAACTCGTGTGGCAGACATAACCTTTATTGAAGGGAAACCGGTCTTCGGCCCATCCTCGAAGAATCAGCTACGGCCTTATCTAGAAGGCGATCTAACCTTCAAACGGACGGGTTCCAAGACGGCCTCACGCTTCATCGCAACGAAGGTCACGCGACTATCGTAAGCGAGGCTCATCTTGAAGTCTAAAGAGGCTCAGATTGGTCATCACTCGACCCCCGAAGCAATCTGCGGTCACTGAAATACCGTGGTAGTGACCGTCGGACAAAGATCAAGCGGAAAAAGCTCGAAGGAGCTACCATCATCGAAATCAAACCGAACTCGGAAACTCGAAGACTTGGACTGAAAGAGTTCGTCTTAAATGTCCATTTTAATTCTTCCAAAAATCAAGCAACTGCAAGTGATCCGCTTGAACCCTTTTGCGGTTTCAAGCTTTCCACAGTTTCATAGGAACTTCCCTTTCCAAAATGAAACTATTTAAATTGCATCCTGTTATAACAATTCATTCAAGTATTTGAAATTTTCCGTTTGAAACTGTTTTCACTATTATTGTTATTATTAATTGGGTTAGGAACCTTAGAGTCTCGACGCTTGGGTAATCCCATTGTGTCTCTATGTAGGCCGAAGCGTGACACCAGAGCCCTCTTCATAAGGTGAGGACCGCAGTCACGCTGTTAGCCGATATGTCTGACTCACTGATGCAGTTCCTTCCCGTAAGTGCCAGACGCTTCCCCACAATCGCGAGGCAGTGGCACAGTATATGTATAGCTGTCTCTCGTCTCATGCGTATATTCTCCGCTTGCTTACCATTTGGATTTAAGCCCATGAGTGTTTTGGCCTGTCTGTAGCCATTGGCCATCCTCCACTCTTCTTCATGTTCCTTAATCAGTCAACTGTTGATTTCTTTAGTGATTGACCTGCTTGAAATGCCTACAACTTATTCGGGACAAATAAAGTCTTTTTTTGAAGCTAGTTTTTCTAGCCTGTCCGTGATCTCATTGCTGAATTTTGGAGTGCTTCATTGCACTACCACACTAGCAGCGACGAAGTCGTTGTACTATTCTGGTACAATATAGCCACCCTGCTGTCCGAGCAGATACGTACGTTCCTTTTATTGCCATACTCCAGTGCCTTGTAAGCGCACTGGGGCACAGCCATAATTTCGGAATAGAGGACCGTGCCACAGGATCCCATCGGGATCGTGAAACCGATTCCACTCTTTCTTTGGCTCCTGCTTCCTCCTCGTTTCTGAAGCCGAGTTTCACTCTGCAGTTGTGTCTCGTCATTAGCCCATTCCTCTTTCGTGGATAGGCTTACACGATACTTCTTGTCGAAGAGATAGCGAGAAGGCGTTTTATCCCTGTGTATACTGAGAGTTGACCTACTCGCAATGTCGTTTGGAATCCGCAACTTTGTCAGGATCCTTCCTCTGTTAATCATGTTAAGCTTCCAGGCTGCCTTAGCAGCCATGGCCTTGATGGTGAGATGAAGGGGCTCTAAACCCGTTGTTGCCCCCAGTGCCATCGTCGGTGGCGATTTTGAAGATCTGGTGACGCCTCCAAGAACCGGTCCCCTGATTTTTCCCATTTGAGACCTCACAACGGCTAGTTCGACCCTCTTCCACAAGACCACCGCCTCATAGGTTAGTCTGTGAAACAGGATCGCTGTGTAAACCCACATAAGTGTCTCCGGCTTCAAGCCCTAACTTTTTCCAATGGCTCTCCTACAGGGCCGCAGAGTCGCTGTTAGCTTCTTGCACTTGTATCCCAATTTCCTTCCGAAGCAGCTTCTTATTTAGGATAACTCATTGATACTTCGCTTGTTCTCTGATTACCAGTAGTTTTCCACTCAGTCTCAGTGTACTGTAGTCTTCTTGCACCATGTATCTAGTGTTGCCTGTGCCCCCGAAGTGCGCGTCTAGATGTAAGCCACGCACTTTGACAAATAAATCATCTGCGTAGTCTCTAGCATGGTAGCCCTGGCAGCAGTGGCAGCAGTTCATCCACTACCAGGCACCACAGAAGGCCCAGCATGTGTCAGGTCCAATTCACGATGACGGTTGCGACAACATGAGCGATCATAGCTGCCCTGATCACCTCTCTAGAGGTGTGATTGAAGGCGCCTTCAATGTCCATGAAGGTTCTGATCGCGGAACCTTTTTGCTTAAGTTGACTTTTGATCAGGTCAACTGTTCCGCATAGGGCCGCTTCAGTTGAGTGAACAGCCCTAGAAGAGTGCTGCTCCTTGTGGAGTGGCCTTCCTGATAGGAACTTGTCGCGGAGATATCTATCCATAAGCCTTTCTACCGTTTTTTATTAGGGAAGATTTAGAAGGCTGATCGAACAGAAATCCTTGGGTTAGGTTTAACTGATCCTGTCTGCTTTCAGAATGCAGACTATTAATGTGCCTCTCCATGCCGTCGGGACAGAGCTCAGCGTCAGACTAGCCTAAGCAAGTCATACGAGCGACCCTATGATGATCTCACCAGCTCTACGTAAAAAGACTAGATATATCCCATCTGGACTAGGAGACTTATAAGGGCTGAAAGAATCCTGGGCTCACCTGACCCTGGAGGGAGTTAAAATCTCGTTGGCAAGCCGCTCACTTGTCCCAAGTTGAGCCCTACGCGGCTTGGGTTGCCTCGGAGGTGTCGTGCCCTCTTCCCCAGACCTTGTGAAGCCCAGAAAATGTACCCTGATCAGATGAGCCAATGTCTTCTCGTTTGACACAGAGTACCCTCTGTCGGGAAATTTTAGAATTTCAGAGCATCCGGATTACGAGAAAGCAGCTTGTCGAGTCGGGCCGCCTTCGCTCCTTTCTCGATGTCTGTTCAGAAATTGGTCCAGCTATCTTGCTTGACCTTAAGTATTGAACTCCTGTGTTCATCCCTCATTTTCGTATATGAGGTCAATAGTTCAGCCGTTCTGCCAGTGCTGGCACCCCTGAACCTCTTCCTGTTTTCCCTGCGAAGTTAAACAATTTTAGTTTGAACTAATTTAATGTTGAAAGTTTTGAGCTGCAAACTGATTTAGGAGTAGGATTGAAATATATAAATGGACGGATTTTAGAGATCCAAATAAAAAAAGTCATAAAACCTGTATTATTTTTAATTCATTCGGCATTTCCATATAATAAACTTGGAACGTTGAGGGATCTACTCTTGTTCGGAATAAAAAATTCTTATTATGATAGATTTGATCAATTGTATTATTTCTACTAAGACTTATACGGCAGAAAGCAACAAGAAGGCAATATATATGACGTGTCACGAGAAAAAGGGGCTAATGGTAAAATCAAGAATTTTACAAAGCGAGCGATAGAAGTTGAGCCTTTTCGGTAGTGAAGACTCTCGAAAATGTAGAGCGATTTTTCCCTAATGGATAATGCCCAAAATCATTTTCCGATTATTGTGTTAAGATTGGAGCAACTCAAACACTATCAATAGAGATAAAAACCGGATTGTCGGTTTTTTCAGGGTTAGTCCCCTTTTCATTTGATGCGAACAATGAAAATTATATAATTGTTGTTTATTGTTTCATTGATTTTTGTGCATAGTAGATACAAACAAGTAACATAGAAGTACCTTACCCTATGCACCTATAATCTTCCCAACTTATATCATTAATAGCGTACTTTCGATACGTGATTGTTTAAATAGGATTGAAAGAAGACAGGATAGATATATTATCTGGAAAAAAATATGAAAAGCCAGAGAACTTGAGACCTCATTGTGTTCCAAATTCTATGAAAAATATTATTAAACAAGTAGTTAACTTGCATAAAAGCTGCATAATTATTCTATGCTTATACTTGAATGGTTCGTAAATAATTGTGTTAACAAGTTCAGTAGGATGATCTTCAACCCGTGATTAGTATCCCATCTTAGCTCGTCTAATAGACTCTCTTATGTATCCTTTATTCAACTCTTGATGCATCTTGATTATCCTTTGTATCTGCGATGATTTTCAAGAATTTATTTTGCACAATTTGGAGCTTCTCAAAATTTGTTTGGGAAGTATCACTCCATACAGGGAAAGCGTATGTCAATGCAGACGTTATTATCATTACATGAATAAATCTTTTGTTACTGATACTTAAGTTTATTCTCTTGTTTGTTAACGGATATAGTTTCATTAGACATCCTATCGCCTTTTGACTTACAAAATTAACATATCTCGTAAATGTAAACTTTTGATCAAGTATTCCATCAAGGAATTTAACAGCGTCTACCCAATTGTTATAGGAATCACCTACTCTCATATTTTTGTACATGTTAGGTCTTCTCTTTGTGAATATGGTCGTTTCTGTTTTTCCTATGTTGATTTTAATTCTCCATTTATCTAACAAATTAAGTACTCTATCTGCAGCAATTTGTAGCCTGATAATAATGGTGTCTATTCTATTTGACTACGTGTACAAATAGTCCGGGAGTGGGCAATGCTGCTGTATACAATAATGTGTACAAGGATCAAAAGTTGTTATTCTGATGTATTTTGAGCCGCTGAACAGAATCCTTTCGCAAGCCTCGCGCGCAGTTACATGTTCTCGTCCGCGCGCAGTCGTCCTTTCGGGAATGAATTTAAATTCGTAATTAACATCATCTGAAAAATGAATGATTATTGAATTTAATCGTCTCCTTTTTTTATCAATCAATCACGTAGGTATGCCGTTGAATAAAGTATAAATTGAAAGAAGCCATTGCTTGGAGCTTTAATGATTTTAAAGATATTTTACAAAATAATTTTTTGATCTAATAACATCCACAATAACATCTTAAATATGATTAATTGTACTTCTTGAGAAATAGTTAATATTATACATGGAATGTTTCATGTGCATGCAAGCTTTTTATCTGTTATAGAATTGAATTTATGTCTTTGTGCACATGCTATTTTCCTCCGCACTACTTATATTATGTGGTTATATTATATTATTAGGTGGCAACTTTGCTAGTGTAATTAGACCAAGACAACGATTAGCAGCTACAATCGTTCTGCATTAAACTATCAGGAACACCGCATTCTCTGAAATTATACATTATCTTAGACTGTTACACTTGAGAAGTTTATTATTTAACAAAGAGAGATGGTTAAAATCAATAACCTTTCTTCTGTAAACTGATATTTATTTCGAATTCAAATATCTTCTCGAAATGACGACTGCACGATTACGAGAACATGTAACTGCGCGCGAGGTTTGCGAAAGGGTGCTGTACACGTCGAAAAAGTGCTGACTTATTCGCAAAAATCAGATCTCTGTCAGACCTACACTACATATGAATTACATAAATTTGTAGAGTATTTTTTTCCAAAGAAGAAAGTAGTTTCAAAAATTTTCAGAAATATTGAGTAGATCAGAAGTTGTTAAGGTTCAAAGTTAGTAAAAAACGTCAAATCTTGGACCTTAAAAAATGTATACCTTTTAAACTATGCATTTTACGAAAAAGTTGCAAGGGACGTTTTCGTCTTAAAATGAGCCATTTAAAAAAAAAATAAAATAAAATAAAACAGACCGAAAAAGTCATTCGTTTATAATTTGTTTGAATAATTGCGACTTTATCAAAACTTACGACTTTTTCGAAAAAATTTTGGACATATGATTCAGCGGCTCAAAATACTTAAGAATAACAACTTTTTATCCTTGAAGGTATTATTGCATACGGCAGCATTACCCGCTCCCGGACTGAAAGCTTAACCACCCCAAAACAATCTAAACTTAACATATTTTGTTTCCGGTACATCGTTAATTTAAATTATGAATAATTGTGATGCAATCACTGATCCTTGGGGTACACCAGCTACAATTCTCTTCTTGTTAGATTTAACATTTTTGTGCATCGAAATCCTTTGTCACACTCATTAGTAATGTGTTTAATCGACCGGGCACATCGTCAGGTCGGTTGCTCCTAAATTTTCGAACATTATCATCGTTGTATATTATATTTATAAGTATTATTATTAATAAAAAGTGAATAGTCACTCCAAGTATCATTCATTTAATTTTTAATTAATTATTTTTATACGATATATAAAATATATAGCGAAAGAAACTTCGTTCCAACCGGGTGTCCTACAGACACCTCACGCCATTTTATCTCTCTCCCACTAGCATTGGTGCTTAAGCAGTTCCAGTCCATGCTCCTAGCATTCAAATCGCCCATAACTATAACCCTATTAACTTAAAAATCTTGTTCAGGTCACTTTTAGATACAATATTTTTTGGTTGAACATATATTTGTATTATCAGCACTGTATTTTGAGCAAACCCTACTTCAACAGAAACAGCTTAAGTATTCTATAGGTATGGGATTTCGAATTCCCAGTGCCTAATTTTCTTCTTAATCATTGAGGCTACACACCTTCCCGTGATATTTCCATCATTCCAGTGTACTGAGTATCCTGAGATTTTAAATCCATAGTTTTTGCTAGTCTCTTTTCACCTATAAGTACAACATCATGATTATATTGATTTAAAACAGCTTTTAGTTCATGAGTCTTATTCTTAATTGAGTTGACATTCTCTTGTCTGATCATTGTCCTCATTTCTGTTTTCTGTTATTGCAATGCTGTAATTCATATTTCTGGATTTAGCTGCATTTTTCGATGATTTTCCTTATATGGAGATTGTCGTGTTGTTAATACTTCTTAAAAGATGTTCTTTTATCGATAATCGCAGCTCGATTTCTCCAGCTAGCTCTGCTGTTATCTACTTCTTAAAAAACTGTACAATTTTTGTAGCTTTCAACGTTTTCTTGTCTACAATTGGCACGCTTTGGTTCATCTTCTGCAGTCTTTTGACAATCTTTTGCTTCGTGATTTTTGACACATTTTACACACTTGGCGATTTTCGAACAGTTTTTGGCTATATTCCCGAAGCTGTGACAATTATAATATTGTGTTACACGGTTCTTACTTGTACGTTTTTCCCACGATATTACACAATAACAAAGCTTCCAACATCTTCTTATAGTCATCTTCCGTTTTAGTGTAGATAGCTGTACGATTTCCTTGCATCCTATTTTCCATATCCGCAGTTAGAAACTTTTTGATCTCATCAAACGTATCCATATGATTATGGACATAGCTATGGACAACAATCGGTTGCATTTTTTTCCTTCTTTGGGCTTTGTACTTTTTAAAGACTTCCTTCATTATTATTATCATCATCATCATCATCATCGAAGGACTCCTCTTTAGACTGCGTATCGAACTTGTTGTTCGTCTGGATTTCAAAGCTTTCTTCATTCCTAGAAAATGGTTAAGTTCTTTGTTTCTTCCTTCAGTGATAACCATTGATCCAATCATTCAAAGGCGTTATTTTTTTCGCCTAAAAACTGATATTACATCCTGTAAACACACAAATTTAAACTTTCTCTCTCTCTCTCACAATAGTTTCTTCGCAATCGAATCCTCTCTTCTGACAGGAAAAACCTCTATTTCAAATGTATAAAACTGAAGTCAAGTTTTTAATTTTTGACACAATATTAATTGAAATTTCGTAATATAACATTCAGAACTAGTAACTTATTAATTAGACATATTTAAAATTCAACTTTTTCGTTCTATATTAACTTCCAAGTTAAATTCTGCGCAATTGAAAGATTCTGAAGAAGAATTAAAAACTTAATATTCTTTAGGAAACTTTCCAGTTTTCGAAAGCCCCATACCAAATTAATCTGTAAAAAGATTGATAATATTGTAAAGCGAATATCTCCAATTTAATTTAATCTTTTTAAACTTCGGGTAGAAATTAATTGTCTAAATAAGCATGAATTTGAATAATATCTTCAACTATAAGATATAATTATTTTTAAATTATAGAATTGTAAAAAATTTCGAAATCAAACCAAACCTTCTCAATGTTGTGATACATGCTTTCAAAAAAAGAAAAGTTAAATGTTTAACGATTTCAGTTTGAAATAATTTAATTTTGAAAGTCTCAAGCTGCTTACTGATTCAGAAGTTTAATAGATTTTATCAATTATATTATTTCTTTCAAAAGTAATACCGTGGGATGAATAAGAAGGCTGTGTGTGTGTGTGTATATGAGTCAACGTTTGCTTCCCTCAAATCATCTGGACTAAATTCAGGAACAGAGAGTTTCATTTTTGCGTGTCAGGACGGTGTAATTTCCACCTTAGCATACTGTAGGAGCATATTACGTCAAGAGGTTTCCAGCGATAGGTGCAGGGCGTGTCTGAAACTCCCTGAGCACCTATGGCA
>WSXT02020591.1:0-14165 GCA_011762715.2 Neuroterus valhalla | reverse complement strand
AATAGATGATTTTCAATCAAAAAGATGGATTTTTAACCATAAAGATTAATTTTCTACAAAAAAGGCAAATTTTCCACAGAGTACATAAATTCTCAAAGAAATAATTCCATTTTCAGAATCAAAAATTAATATTCAACTAAATACTTGACTTTCCACTGAAAAAAAGTTAAGTGGATTTTGAACAAAGTAGTTACAATTTCAATCAGAGGTGGATTTTGAACCAAAATAAGACATCTTCAACATGAAAATTTGATATTCAACAAACAAGTGTAAATTTTAAAAAAATAGTGGATTTTTTTACTCAAAAAGGATAAATTTGCAATGAACAATGTAAACAAGCGTTTTATCATAATTCAGAAATATTTCTTCTCCGGAATACTACTCTTACTCTAAAGACTGCTCTTTTAAATCCGAATTATAATTAGTTTGAAAAGTTCCCGTTCCATGTAAAAAATTCCCTGTTCCAAGTAAAATTCTACTTCTTCACTGAAACTCCCCGTCCTTAAGAAAAAACTATAATTATTTTCTGAAATTTCCTATCATCAATTCGATTATCAAATTTGAGTCAGCCGAAAAAATTTCACAGAGCAACAAATTTGCAAAACTTCTTTCTTATAATGGGAAAAAAATTCTTCCTCTCATGACGTATAGATATATTTAAATATTTTGAAAATCAGATTAAAGGAACGTTACATTCTTCAAATCAAATGATAAGATCTCTTTTTAATTCATAAAAAGAAAGCTGTCATTTTTCGTATTTTTTTGATAGAATTTTTAATAGTCTTGGTTGAGTCAAGTAAATTCCCGGTTTTTAAATAAACTCTCGGTCATTCTCCGGTTTCCCGGTCAAGTCACCACCCTGAATTATTATCAAGTTTACTTTCAGTCGAAAAAACTACGTAGTGGGGGGGGGGGGGTAATTGAAAATTTTTACGCTTATCTACGGAAGGAGGAGGGGGGTCTAAAGTTGCCTAGAATTCGACTACGTAGTTTATGGACGACCTCTAAGGAAATACAGGAATAATTGATTTAACTTGCAAAATCTAATTTAATTGTTCAAAGATAGAATTGAATTTACCTTCATGGCTATGATCGGTTTGGTGTGTAATTTTTCGAAAATGTGCAAGGGAGTTGAATTGCCTAAGCCATCGTAAACAAATATTCTATTTGAATCCTGATCAGACACTGCAACTGCAGATATAGCATCGCCGTCGGCATATATCCATTCAGCACATAGAGGGACGTAGTCCAGTTTCAGAATATTGATCATGTCTGTAATTGATTAGAATAATACAACTGTGAATATAAATAAGGTTACAAAATAATAAAATTGCTGATTTTATGGTTCGATCGACATTCTTACGTCAAAAAGAAAAATCTATTGAAATTTCAGCTTTAATACTCATTCATATTCGTACCAAAATTGATAACGTCGAAGACTTTCATGGTCTTGTCATCACTGATAGTGCATGCATGTACACCATTATGGCTTCCACACAATGAGACGATAATTGCTTTATAATGAGCACGATAATGTTTCACGAATTCTATTCCCTCTTCTTGTTTCTTCCAAAATTTGAGGCTACCATCACAGCTGGCCGTCACAACAAAATTCGTCCTACTAGAAAAAGACATATGAAATATTGTTTATTCGATTAACTCTGTTGTCGCAACAAATACAATTGAACTGAATAAATAAAACATGATGGATAGGGAAAACTTTTCTATTAAAATCAAAAAGTTTACTTAGTCATAAAAGATGTGCAAATAAGAAACATTACCTATTGAAACTTACTTTGTTACTAAAATGTGTGTTACAACATCCTTGTGCATGAAACTTTTTTCATAGGTTTCACTGCTTGGCAGATTATCCACGTATACACTCTCGTATTCCAATACTGTAATGTGCAGAAACCAGTAAGAAAACAAGAAGATATGTTTGAACTAATACTAATAATTTTTCACATGAAAAACCATCTAACTTGCAACCAGTTTACCAAAAATGTTAAAATTGCGAAGAAGACTTTGTAAATAATTAAATTACCTCAAATATTCGGCTCACAACATTTTGTACGTTCATATGAATATCGGACAAAGGTAAGATTGTACAACAAATTAATTACAATGGTAATTATAATGGTAAATATATGGTAGATTTTTACTGGAATATTAGTTAATACTCTCTCCCTGTTATGGGTTTGAAAGACAAACCAACCACTTCTATATGGTAGATTCAACTTTCGTTAAATTCAAAACGAATATTGATATTCTTGTAAGAACATGAGAACAAAACATAAGAAATATATAATAATACATAACCTCAAATACATTCAAAATTGAATAAATATGCAATATCTATTGATAGGGTAGTCCCCAAGTTTATCATCACGTATTTTTGATCAAAAGATTAAACATTAATTCGGAAAAAAAAAGAAATATTAATCTTGCAATAGTGATTTATTCGTAAACTTGATATACTTTGAAGAGAGGTTATATGGCTACGTACCTCTTTTTTTCTTTACTGGTGCAGCTTCTGATGGTAATGGTCCAACCCACTCTTCTTCACTATCACTATGCTCTCGTTTTCCATCACTCATGGTAAATAAATAAGAATTAAAGCATTAAAAAATATCCCTTTCGTCGTTCTAAAATGTTTACAAATAAATAATAGCAGATACGTCTCTCTGCCGCATTTCTCCCGTCTCTGTCTTCGACTTCAATCACTTCGATTAATCGATTAGTCATCCAAAGAAAAGGAAACATTAATCCTTATTCTAAATTCTTAAATAAACCCAGATCTGGCGAACTACACCAACACCTCCCTAGATTATATAATTTTCAATATCCTTTATTTTGGTTCGACAACAACAAAACTTTAATCTTCCCTTCAAAAAAAGAATTCTTGGAAATCAGAGAGCCCATTTGAATGTTCCGCTTAAGTTAGTCACTACAACAACTTCACAACTTCCGTTTCATTTTTCTCTCTAATTCCCATCTTTCATCTATTTTTCATCTCAGATCGATTGACAAACTCTTAGTTTATTTAATAAAATACCCTTTTTACCGGGAAACGATATAAATCATGGAAAAAAGACTTTTTTGAATGTTGCGCCTTTTAGTCATTACATCAACTTTGGTTTTTACAATTTCTCAAATTTCTCAAGAACTAGAGCCTCAAATTGATGGAAAATCTCCTAAATTATTAATTAGAAGGCATGCACTGTTGAAAATTGGCATATATAATCGAAAAACTGCTGTGGTACCCGGATATGAGTATGAGTATGAGTACCGAGTATAAGTGGAAAAGGTGGCGTTACTGTCGAATTTCGCATTGGCCGGTCTTCGCTCCTTCAGTCAATGGTCGCCGTATATTCCGGTAAAGCATCGGTTAGAGTTTTTACAGAAAAACATTAATTTTTACGGCCCCATTGTCTCAGTTAGTGTCAGCAGAGCTGTATAAGGAGGATACTTATTCACCCACTGTCTGAGAAACCAAGGTGAGTCCTAATTTCTTCGATAAACTGTCTCGAAAGTCGCAACTTTTGCTCGGATTGCAGGTCGCTGTGTGATTCCACACGTGGTCTCTACTAAGCTCCAATTTTTCCGGCACCGAAATTGCGGGCTCTTTTCCACTTTTGTTTGATCCGCGCTGTTGATTTTTAATGATTTCGCGGATTTTTTCGTATCTGGATAATGTGATTGCACTTCATTCAATTTTCCCTCGAAAAAAAAAATTTTGTACGGCGTCACTCGTGGATGCCATCTTCGCACCGTGGCGTATGTGCCTGCAACCATAAAGTGGGGGCGAGCCACGTTGTCTGAAATACGGATTAAATTGTGATATTTCGTCCTCTAGAGAAATAAAAAACTTTTTTAGTTTATCCAAGTGGTTTCTCACTCTTCAGTTTCAGAGTTATACTGCCTTTGACCCTGATTGCTGTCGGCTTTACACGTGTACCCTTCATACCCCCGCGAGGACCTTGAGTGCACACGAAGCACACGGTGCCATTTTATTCAGTACTGAATTGCAGCCCTCTACCGCGACGCCGGCATTACAATCTTCTTTTCAACATTCTGCCATATTTATCGAAATTTAAGACAAAAAATGCGATTCTCCCGGGAGATTAAAATTTCTTTACTTCCTGTGAGAGTTTCTCCACGTTCTGCGTGACCCCATGCTTTCGGCGTTCCATTCTAGTTGGATCGAGACTGATATTGTTCAGTATTTTTTTGGCAAAACACAATTTGTGTGCGTGGATTCTTAAAAAATTTGGAATTTAGAGTTGGGAATTTCGATTTTGTTATAACGTTTTTGAGCACAAATCGAATGGAAATTCATCATTCTTCTTGGAATAAAGTTGTCTTTATGCATTCGACTGATTGAAACTAAATAAGCATAAATTCATTTCGGCATAAAATTTTCAAGAAAAGCTATGTTTTGTAAATTAATTATTTTTGGAGCAATTCTCGTAAAGAGAGAAAGTTTGAGCATATTTCGAGAAAGTTGGACTCGGGTTTTGGTTAACAGACTGAATAAAAACTATTGTAACGTGCTCTTATCTAGGCTTTGATTGTGTCAGAAGATTCTCATTGGCGATTCCAGAAACAAATAATAGTAATAATAGATCAGTCTTATTAGGTTAATGCATATATGTACGATTTTCATACCATGTTATGAGGGGAAAAAGTATGTAAAGCATATAGTGCTTTCTTAAAATTTGATTTAAGTTTGTCTCGAAACGTCAAGTTTGTAATACTGCTAGGGAAATTCATGAAGGACCGAGAATATTAATGATTGGTCAGAGATTTTTGGATTTGTAGCAACCCTTATTAAAGAAATAAATGATCACTCTTATAGCATTTTCATTCACACTCCTATCTTTTCCATCTCTCTGTAAATACGTATCTGAAAATGCATTAAATTGTTAGCAAAAAATTTTTTTATTCCGACTCCCAAACTATTTGAAAATAATTATAAATGATAAAATAGTCTAAATAAATATGATTTGCCTCATTAAATATTTATTTATTGTTTCCCAGACCTTGAAATGAAGAATGTTTCGTACCAAAGCTTTTCTTGTTCTTGAAATTTAGTTCCTGCATACTAATTAGAATTCTAATTTTGTATTGATTTGAAGTTTAAAACCGAATTTAGGTTTGTAGAGGTATCAATTTTAATTAGCAGTTTTATAAGTTATTTGTCGTGTTCCTAAATCATATAATGATACTAGGGTGGAAATTGAATTTTTACACACATCGATTTGCACGTGAAAGAGAAATTGTGGAAATCACGAATCGTTAAATTTTATGTGATGGTGCCGTTGAATACGGGACCCAAAATCAGCAACTTAGACATTAGGCATTTTTAATAGGTGAATGCTACTTTCTCCAACGTTGATACTCGTAGGATTAGCTTGCAGAATTAACCTGTGTTCTGAATCAGATTCGTGCAAGAGAAACACTTGAATTAGAAAAGCAAAATGCTTTCGAATAGAATGGAATAATTTCACATCAATAAAATGTAGCTAAGTTTCGTTTAAATTTAGTTTAAAATAAAGTATTTGCTCATGAATTATACCTGTAATACCTTTTTTGAAACAATTGTTTATTTGATGAGAGCTAGTATGCATGTGGAGCATTGTAATTAATGTGAAGACTTGAGTAAGCTAATTTTTGGTAAAATTGAAAAGAAAGTAAATATATTCTTGGGACTGATTGCGTAATATATGACCTTCAATTATATTCAGATGTAAAACGCACTTAAAAGTGGGTTCTCTTTTTTAGTGTACTAGGAGGCCTTCCATATACCACGTGGGCAATTTTTTTTAACTCCTCCCTCCTCTCCACACACAACTTACCTGTACGTCTGTACACGTGGACGTTACATTTTTCATGAAAATATCAGGGTGACGACTTGACCGTGAATTTTATTGCCCGGGAAAAAACCGGGAATTTAATTTAAAAACTGGGAATTGATTTGACTCAGCCTCGACTATTTAAAATTCTATTGAAAAAATGAGAGAAATGACCGCTTTCTTGTAATGAATTAAAAAGATATATTATCATTTGATTTAAAGAATGTAACTTTACTCTGATTCTCAAAGTATTGAAATACATCTATACTCCATGAGAGGAAGAATTCATATTCTTTTCCATTATAAGAAAATTTTTCGCAAATTAGTTGCTCTGTGAGATTTTTTTAGCTGACTCGAATTTGATAATCAAATTGATGATAGCCCAAACACACAGAAGGAATTATTATCTAAATCTAAATCCTTTATTTTAAATAAAGAGAGTACTTCAAGCAGTCTTTAGAGTAGATTTAGTATTCCGAAGAAGAGATATTAATATTAAAATAGTGACACTAAGTATTGAAAATATATTCTATTTTTATGGTTCAGATTTCAAGCATTCTGTTGAAAAAAAAGTATCTTTTGATTGAAAATCAATTTTTTGTCAAAAATTGAACTATTCTAGTCCAAATTCGTCACGATTTTCCCTCTTTTCAATTTTAAATAAAGTACTTCAAACAGTCTTGAGAGTAGAAGTAGTATTCCGAAGAAGGAATATTCTTGAATTATAATAGAAAACTTGTTTAAATTGTTCACTGCAAATTCATCCTTTTTTAATTAAAAAATCAACTACTTGTTTAAAATTCAAACTTGTTTGTTGAGCGGTAAATTTTATGTTAAGGTTGCATTATTTCGATTTCAAATTTACCTCTGGTCGAAATTGTAACTACTTTGTTAAAAATCAGTTCATATTTATAGGTGAAAATTCAATTATTCAGTTATCTTCTTTAATTGAGAATTTAATTATTTCGTTCAAATTTAACATATTTTGTTGAAAAGTTGGTTTTTATGTAGACAATTATCTTTTCCTTCGGAAGTTAATATTCCTGCCTCAGAAGTTCTCCTTTAAGAAGTTCAAGTTATACAGTTGAACATTTTTCATTTTAGTCGAACATTAATCTAGTTAAAAACTCTTATGTTTGGTTTATAATTGATTTTACGAACCAAAGATGGCACTATTTCATTTTTGTTTGAAAATTTATATTTTTATAGTTCAAATTTCAACCATTTTCTTGAAAAATTGTATCTTTTGGTTGAAAATTAATTTTTTGTCGAAAATTAAACCATTCTAGTTGAATAATAATTATTTCAGTTAAAAATTGGCCTTTCTGGTTTAAAATTCTACTACTTCAGTTAAATATTTACAATTTCATTTGATTCATCATTTTTTGGAAAAATTTAGTAATTTGTTCGACAGTTTTTTTCGTTTGTTAAAAGTTAGTTTTTTTGTTGAAAACTAGTTTTTTTTACAATAGATAATCTTTTCAACTGAAAATTTAACTTATTCCTATTGAAAATAGCATGTTTTCAGTTTAAAATTAATTTGTTTCGTTAAAGATCCATTTTTTCATTTTAAAATTGGAGTATTGAGTACATTTTTTGTTGACAATTTATCTTTTTCATTGAAAGCTAATTTATCTGTTTGAAACTCAAATCTTTCAGTTGTTCATTTTTATAGTTGAACATTCATTTTTTTTTTTCATTCAAAAAATTGAGTATTCAAATCTCCTTTGACAAATTATCTTTTTCAGTAAAAGTTAATTTATCTGTTCAAAACTCAACTCTTTCAAATGAAGATTTTTCGTTTGAGTATGAAACGCTTGCTTGGTTTGAAATTGTTTTTTATTTTATTTTATTCTTTTTTCTACATAAAAATGTTTCTGTTCCATTTTTCGTTGCAAATGATTATTTTTTAGTTCGTTATTCGACTATTACGTTGAAACATTATATTTTTTTTTAGAAAAGTATTCTTTCTATTTCGAAATTAATCTTCTTGTTTGAAAATTCACCTTCATGGTTGAAAATTGATGTTCTACCGTTCAATTTTTATCTTCTTATTTGAATATTTATCTCCTTCATTGGAAAAATTAACTAATGGTTGTAAATCCGTTTTTTTATGTTATCGTGAATTGATTTTCCCTAATTGTGAGTTTCAATTTTCGTGGGAAAAATGATATTTTTTTGTTGAAAATTAGAGTATTTTTTTCAAAATTGATTTATTTTGCAATGTTTGATCTGCTGTAATGAAAAATGTTTAGAATGAACGTCACGAATGAAAATAAATGTTTGCGTTTTGCGAGAAATATAAATATGTTACTTCTAGTTGACCGGGAAAATTGAAAAAATTGACCATGGACATTCTTAGTATTCCATGTTCATTCTGAGTTAGTTACACGCATTTGAAAAGTAACCTCCCCTTACTTGAGCATCAGCTCTACTACAGTTGAATTGAAATTGAAAAATTTATGATATTGGGTTTTGAAAAAAATCATGACATTGGATATATATTTTTTTATCTAATAGCTGTTGTAAATAACTATGAAAAAGAACCAGGATTGTAGAACTAAATCATTTGTGTAAAAACTTTGCAGATAAGATGAGTTCCAGTGCTTGTTATAAATGCAACCGCATGGGTCACTTCGCGAGGGAATGCCCACAAGGAGGAGGAGGTGGTGGTGGTCGAGGAGGAGATCGAGGCCGTGACCGTGATGGTGGATTCGGCAGAGGTCGCGAAAAGTGCTTCAAATGCAATCAATTTGGACACTTTGCTCGTGAATGCAAAGAAGATCAAGATCTCTGCTACCGATGCAACGGCGTTGGACACATTGCAAAAGACTGTCAACAGGTTAGAACGTAATGAAATATTGATTCAAATTGAAATTCTAATTTTTTAATTCCTATATGATACATTCAATTTGTTAGTTTCCAAAGAAGAAATTTAATTTCATTTTTTTTGCTAAATTATATCCATCCCTTAATTCTAATTCGTTAGATACGAAGAAATTTTCACAAAAAGATCCTTTTCAGGGTTAATTATACTCATAATTCTCAAATAAAATTTGAGAATAAGACTGTGTTGTCAACTTATCTAGCCCTTTATGTTGACAGGAATTTATTTTTCTATTTACTTTGAGATAAATAAGGCTGTTTTCCAAAAGCGACATTGTGATCCAAAAAAACTTGAACGTACTTCGCTCAGAATCTTAAATACATATAAGTTCCTTGAAAGGTTCAAGATGTTATATTTCTCCAAGTTTTAAACCAAAACATGTTTTTGTAAATCTATGTATCACATAGACTCATAACTGATTCCTTGAATCTTTATTTCAAGATAATTTTGCTCCTCTAGTCTACGTTGTAAACAAAACAATAATTAAGAAGCTTCGTGTAAATTTAAAAATTGACTAAATGGAACATAATTACTTTATAGAAATAAATTAAAAGATAAAATTTTTTTGAGGAACATTTTCTTTTTTTATTATGTAGAAATTAATGTTCAATCTTTTCCCTTTTTGTAATAAAAATCACTTTTTTTCCTCTTTTTTTATATCGTTTTACGCTCTTTACCCTGTGACATGGATAAGAAGGTCCTTACTGTATAATTTTATCAAATAATAAACATAACTCCTTTTTTTAATATTTCGAAGCTCTCATTGTAGTAGTTGAAATTATATTTCCTGATTTTTGTCAAGTCACGTTCCGTGTTGCGTAACTCCCAAATAAAGCAAGCACTTCTGATCATTCTATTTCCAACTAAAGATCTATGTTTCCTTTGCCTGATGTAATAAGAAATAATTTGTCTTAAATCATAAAACAACCTTATCTACTCACAGTTTATTTGAAAAATGTATTCAATAACCTTGTTTCTAATAATAAACTTATTTTCTGCATGAATGAATTTGTGCAGGAAAATTGTGCAGACCACACGATTCGTCGAAATCAAAGTTGAAATTTTGTATTATTCTGCAAAAATGGAGAAAATCTTGTTGAATTTGTTTATCGATCAAAATTACATATTCGTGACCAAGAAAAGTGCAACTCTTTTCACTGGAGTTTACTCATTTTAAGTTGAGGAAATAAAGAAAATCTTTATTTCGACTACAAACTTCTTTCTGACGATTCTCCATTTTTGTGAAGACAAATCCTGTAAACTTTGAGCAAATACGATCGAATCCATATTTTGCATGCTTCTAAAACCTTTACACTTTCATTATACAAAGGTGTCTCAACAGGGGCCTGAGATGAGCTGCTACAATTGCAACAAAACTGGCCACATTGCCCGAAGCTGCCCCGAGGGTGGCAACGATTCAGGACGTTTCGCGATGCAAAGCTGCTACAGTTGCAATAAGACCGGTCATATTGCGCGTAATTGCCCGGAAGCTGGAGGCAAGACCTGCTATGTCTGCCACAAGCCAGGTCACATAAGCCGCGAGTGCGACCAGGATGATAGGAAGTAGGAGACAAACGGAATCCGTGCCGCTCGCTTGACGATAAGCCGTTTACCGTTGCGTGCACCACTACCAGGAATTGTAGCTAGGTAGAGATGTGCGAACATATGTCTCATTAATGCGTATAATCGCTTAAAAAAAAAAAGACGCGTTTCGTCATAGTCATTCGGATTCCCATCTCTCCATGCCCAAAACCTGGAACTCCTTCTCCCTTCTCCTCTACCCACCGTTGTTCTCTTTGCAATGGTTTTTTTTTTTCTTACGATATCTAAGTTTTTATCGCTGTTAAACCGGACCATAAACTACGTCCCCGCGACGTAGGATTATTATACACAAACTTAAAAAGATAAATGATAACGTTCAATGGTAACTAGCCTGTAGGCGTAAAAAGCCCTCCCTCGGGACCTCGAATGGTCGTTTGATACAAGATGTCCGAGATTAAGTTTCGACCTTTTCACAAAATACCGCATAAATTTGATAATTTTCATTTCAAGGTTTGATTTTGAAAATTGATGACTGCGTTTACTCATGAATTTGTTTCATAGCTAGTAGCAAGAAGAGAGATGAAGTAAAATTAGGGTGACGTATTTGAAGGAAAGTTTTGAGTTGTCACTATATCCAAGCATCTTGTATCCGTTCCTTCCTCTTAAACTCTCTGGCCGTCTTAACTGATAAAATTTGGAACTAAAGAATGGGTAAAGTACTGGAAGAATAAAAATAAATGAAAGAAAAGTAGGTGAACGTAACGGCCCTGAATGCATTCAATGAATTTTAGTAACGGCGGAGTTTGCAGAATCTGTAAGAATGTAATGAGACTGAAGATGTTCACGAGTAATCATACATGTATTTCCTCTTCTGTAAATGTCTGTACATGCTCAAATATAAAGACTAACATATTGTTTGGATCGAAACGGGACAGAAGCTAACATTTTGAAACTCCATGTTTTCCCGATGCGCGATTTTTGTTGTTTTTTTCTTTTTAACTGAAACGTGAAAATGATAATATATAGTGTGTAGGTATGTATATATTTCGATTTGTACAAACATGCAAACATTCTATGTATAGTCATGATCCTCATCATTTTCATATTCATCAATCTTAATACACGCTTAGATGATAGCGCCATCTCGTGACTCTCATTACATGCTTACACATTGAGTGAATAAATCCTTACTAATCTGTATGTATGTCTATATGTATACATTTGTGTGTATATATATGCACAAACATATTATTAATATGTGTGTAAGTTTGAATACACGACGCGCGTATGCAGGAGCTGTATTTTGTACTATAAAAAGCTAGATATACTCTGGTCGTTGCTGGTAATCGATACCGATTATTTCGTTTATAAGTGATCGACGATATGTGCATCGAGTATGAATATAGTCCCTCTGCATTTTCGCACATTGTGCAGAACGAAATTGTGTAGATAAGTTCTATAACATTTTGCAGTATGAGATTAGAGTTCTGTGTAAAAAATCCTGATTAGGCATAACTATTTTTTCAAGGGAAATACGTGTGTGATGGCATGTTCGATCTTAAGACGCTGGCATTTGAATACATGTAACGACAATCCTAGGAAGCGTTGCACTTCATAATAACAGGCATAGAATTGAATCAGACATTCGGCTTTTTTTAATACTGTGTCGAGATGTGTCCTGTGTATGGATTTTAAAAAGAAGAGTTGTGATTCAATTGTAACTTTCTGATGAGAAATTTTTGCAGTTTTGTTGTTTTCATGTAATGTTAGGCAAGAGCATTTACACGTTCTTATTTATTATTGTGCACGGCAGGTTGGTGATTTTACCAGCAGCGACAACGTGTATTGACATTCAGAAGCCAGGTTGAACATCTGGTGGAAGGAAAGTCCCTCGCGCGTTATTACTGCGCAATTCAGGTGTCCTCTGACAATTTTTTACACCTAAATTTTCAAACCTAATCTGATCTCATGCGCAATTTTAAATGTACAATGTTCAATTTGATAAGATTTGGAGGAATTAAACTAATTATTCGATATTGGTTTTGGCCTTTGGTACTCCCAGTGGATGTGGCTTGAATGAGTTTGAGGATATGCCACTTTTATGCGGGTGTAATGAGAGGTTGAGTCAGTCAACACATCACATTTAGAAATTGAATTGTCGAATGTTGGAAAATTTATTCCATGTCCATTGCTGGTACCAAGAGGCTTTGAACGAGTGCGATTAGGGCGCCTGCGCTTTTGTCTCTGCTACAAGACTTACGTATGAATATTGTAAAAATACGACTGTTACAGTGTATTAACTAATTCGACTGGCGCACTCCCGGTCAAGGCTCGACTTATATTAAACTAATCTATACCTAATGGAAGATGACGAAGAGGAAAGAAGTAAGCTACAAAGTAATAAAGGATTACGGATTATTGGAAGTTATGTTTTTAAACTGAATTTTGGAAATAGAATGCGTACGGAGAGGTAAATACCCGCAGTTGTTTTTTTTTAATCTTCATCCCACGTACCCTCTTCTATATTTCATTTACTTACTGTCCAGTCTGCCGCACAGGGATACAGATACGATATAATACACTATTGTATAATAGCATTACGATATACCCCCTGTATTTATGCTTACGTTACGTGAAGGGAAATTAATTTGTTTACTAATAAAAGATAAATGTACAATCAATCTTCTTTAGCTGGAACCCTTCACTCGTAAATATCTTCTGGAATTAGATTATCACCAGGGTGGCGACTTAACCGGGAATTTACTTGACTCAGCCTAGACTATTAAAAATTCTACCGAAAAATTACAAGAGATAACCGATTTTCTTTTTTATGAATCATTAAGATATCTTTATCATTTGATTGAAAGAATGTAACGTTCCTTGAATCTGATTCTCAAAATATTTAAATACATCTATACCTCATGAGAGGAAGGATTTTTATTTCTTTCCATTATAAGACCAAATTTTTGTAAAGTAGTTCTGTGAGATTTTTTTAGCTGACTCAAACTTGGTAATCGAATTGATGATAGCCCTGACATACAGTAAGAATTTTTGTCTAAATTTTTTCCAAAAAAAATGTTCTCACGTTTTATTTGCTTCTCCTCGTTTATCTGGCTTGGAACAGGGAATTTTAGGAAATAATTACAGTTTTTATTTCAGGGCAGGGTTATCAGTGAAAAAGTATAATTTCACTTTGAACAGGGGATTTTTTAAATAGAATGGGAACTATTCAAACTAATTATTGTTCAAATTTAAAAAGAGGAATAAAAAAAATCGATTCTCTAATTCAATATTTGTCACAATTTTAGTCTCCTTTTATTAGTTTTAAATAAAGAAAGTACTTGAAGCAGTCTCCACAGTAAACAAGTAGTATTCGATGCAAAATTCACCTCTGATTGAAATTGTTACTGCTTTGTTTAAAATCAATTATCTTTTTTTTGTGAAAATTCAAGTATTTATTGGAACATTGATTTTTTTTTAATTAAACTATTTCTTTGAGAATTTATAGACTTTGAGGACAATTCCTCTTTTTTGTAGAAAATTATTCTTAATGGTTAAAAATTCATCTTCTTTTGTAGAATACATCGATTCATGTGAAGATTCGTCATTATACCTGAAAATTCATCAGACAAGGGGGGAGGCCTAAGAGTAACTGGACGTCCGAGCTTTTTTACATTCTCTTCATAATGAGAAGGTATTGGTTTTATGTGAAAATTGACTTTCGCGGAATTTATGGAATGTCCACGTTTTGAGACCTGATTCCGAAAAAATAGTTTTTACGTTTGTGTCTGTTGTCGTCGTCAGCGTTGGTGTCTGTATACTCGATAACTTTCGAAAGACTACTCGGATTGGATTGCCCTTTGACACACATTTTGAGGGAC
>WSXT02020590.1:0-29028 GCA_011762715.2 Neuroterus valhalla | reverse complement strand
TGCAACGTTCGCGAAACGTCGACAAATTTTGTAGTTTTGTACACGATCGAAACCCGAAATACCTTATTACATCATAATGATTCATCGCGAAAGCATTAAATTTAATAAAAAGTTGGTATAACGCTGGATATCAAGGGACATGCGGTACTTAATCCCACACAGCGTTTTTCTTGTATTCTCTCAGATTTCGTAACTTTCTGAACTTCTACAAGCAATACTTCCCTTTTTAGAGTTTCTCGATGGATAAAATTGAAAATTCCTATTTCTTCCAAGTGGAATACTAGTGAAATCCTAAGCTAAAACTTGAGATTGAAGAAACCACATTTTTTTTTTAATACGAAGTTTTTGCGATGTAACTAGTTTGGTTTTTATGCATCAACGAAATTTATCCAAAATAATTTCTGTTACACCGTGACCCAGACAACAAAAAATCAATTTTCTCGGAACTAAATAACTTTCTTGGATTAGACATTTTTATTTCTCATTCATAACCACCATATCCCAGAAGTGTATTTTTATTCTTGTGAAAATTAAAAATTTTACTTTCAATTGATACCGCGAACCGATTTCCAAAATCTACGAAATTCTAGCGTCAGCGTTCTTGGTCAATTTTCTCAGAACTCGTCATCTTATTTCCATAGAACTTTTTCAACACATATTCATGAACCTAATATCTCAGGAACATGTTTTTTTTTCACTGAAAATTGAAATTTCTGTGTCGATCCAATTCCAGGCTAAAGCAGTTTCACAATGTCAACTTTCACATCTATTACCTCTTAACTGGCTAACTTTGTCTGCCGGAATTTTTTTGGGCAAAGACCAGTAATTCTCTAGTTTGCAGCCTATTTTCGTTATTCTTCTTAATTATGATTTCGATTTAACAGAATGTTTTTAGTCTCTCCTGGAAAATGGTCAAAATGTCCCTTTTCTGTGCTGTGAAAATAAAAAAACTGCCGCCATAGGACATGGCCTTTTTGGCTTCTAGTGTAAATACGGCACTGAATATGAGGATCAAGAACTCGCAGCACTTTGTTTGAAACTGAGTATCAGTATTTATCTATAATGACTAAATACGTAGCTTTGAAAATTGGTGATTTTAATTAAATTAATCAGGGTAATACGAGTATATTCCAAACATATATTCACAGCAAGCATATGCGACCGCAGGGGATTTGTAAGCATGCAGATATAATAAATGGAACACAATAAACATCAGTCGAATGAGGGGAAATCCGCTAATTAATTATGATCGAATATACATTTGGCACATTCCCACTGAACGGCAGAGACTACCTAAATAGCATTCAAAACTCCATTACAATAAAAATACTCCAAGAGACTATGATACAACGAAATTAACTGAAGAAAATCATGACATCAATTTGCAAAATACTATTTGTATTGTTTGTTATGTTTGTAATGTTCTTTGACGTTACAAGTGTTTGTTGTCAGTTGTCGATTATAATTATTTTGTATATCAACCACAGCAGAGAACCCTATTTAAATCCGGATTGAAAAGAGGAAAAAAAACGAGACTGTTCACAGTTTGGAACGAATTGATCGCTAGAATAATTTCCATAAACGAGCATACTGCTATTCTGGTCGGCAGGTGGGCACCGATAACCAATCGTTAATAACATTATTGCCACCAAACAAAATCACGGTCGTTTTCACAATGAAAAGAGAATCATCAAAGTAATTATTACTTCACCATACACAAAGGCACATATGTACAATACATACATATTTACCATAAATAGATTGTTAAACCTATGAATTCTGTAAATTCAAATTGCAATATATGTCCCTCCTGTACAAATGGAGCGTCTACTCTTGAATCAGGGTAATTGCGTTTCAGAAAATGGCCCATCTTCAATTTAAATGATTTATTTTTCAACAATGAACCTTTGTTTCACATTCCTACCCATTTTTAATTTATCATTTCAGTTAATTGAAATTTCTTCACAAAGTAGTTTTATTTGATAATAGCAAAAGAGATCAACAGAAAAACATCTTTGATAGCGTGAATTAATTAATACGATCGTAGAACAATATAAATTTACTTGAATAACTAATTAATAAATTGTAACAAAAAGACTAATACAACCAAATTAATGTTAAGTGAATCAATACTGATTGGAAGAAAAAACTCGACTGCCACGAACAACATCTGAGAGATTGGTAAACCTAAGTAAATATTTTTTTTTCGTGACTGTAGTCTCCTGAAACGGAGCGCCCTTTAATTAATTAGTGCACGAGAGCGCGAAGAACGGAAACTGAAGACCAGGAGAACTCGAAGGAAGGGTAAAGTATAGGGTTGCAAGAGAAGCTGCTGAAGCTCCCTCCACCCACTCACACACATACAAACACATACAATTCCAAACCACAATGCTTTAAGCGATTAAACTGACAATATATGCGATAGAATTCAGTATTGAAAATATAGTTTATATCTGATCTATAGAACAATAAAAAATCTGTCACAAGAAACACTATCGTGTGTCCTCTTTCTGAAAAAAACAACAATATCAATATACAATCTAAATAAAAATGTTCATACGTTGTACATTTTATAAGAAGAGAATTCCCACATCAGGGTGGCAATTTAGCGGACGATTTCCATTTCCCGCGGTCATTTTCCGGTATTTCCCGGCCAAGGTTGACAATTTTTCCGGTCAAATAAAGATAAAGTATTAATTTTTGTCTCAGAAAGCAACAATTTATAATAGTTCATCACGTTCATTCTAAACGTCCTTCAACACAATAGATCAAACATTGCAAGGTAAATTTATTTTTAAAAAAATACTCCAATTTTCCACGGAAAAATACAATTTTTCTACGAGAATTGAAACTATCTAACTAAGCATTGGAAAAAAAATTATATAAAAATAACAGAAAAAAAAACGGATTTCCAACAGAATAGTTTATTTCCCAACAAAATAAATGAAATTTCGAATAGCGCTATGAATCTTCAACTGAAACAGGTAAATTTTAAACCAAGAAGATGAATTTTCAACTAAAATGATAAATATTTAACTGGAGCACTTCAATTCTTAATCTTGAAGGTGAATATTCAAACAAAAAGAATAATTTTCAAATTAAAAGATTAATTCGGTACTAAAAAATACAATGTTTTAACAGAATATTTAACAAAACAAATGAACTTTTAAATACAAGTATGGGATCTTCAATTGGAATAAGTTAAATCGACAGTTAAGAAAGATACTTATGACAAAAAAACTAACTTTCAACAACAACAACAAATTTCTTTCGAACAAACTGTACGTTTTCAAACAAAATGAGGACTATTCAAATAAAATTGTAAATGCTAAACTGCAGTAGTTGAATTTTGAACCCGAAAGATGAATTTCTAGCTAAAATGCTGAAACTTAAACTAGAATAGTTGAATTCTTGACCAAAAATTGATTTTAAACCCAAAAATACCCTTTTCCAACAAAATGGTTGAATGCTAAACTATTGAAACAATGATTTCCAACAAAAAATGTAATTGTTACATTTAGGGATTGAAAAATTATTTTTAAACGAAACATAGGAGTTTTAAACTAGATGAGTTTCCGATTAAAATCCAAAAAATTCAACTTTCGAACAAAAACATGATTTTTTACCAAAAAATCGATTTTTCAACGAAATAATCCAATTTTCAATTCAAAAAGACAAATCTCCATAAAAATGGTTGAATCTTGAACCAGAGAAGATCAGTTTTCCACTAAAAATTGAACAGTCAAATTTTCTTTAATTATAGATTTAATGCTTTCACGATGATCAATCAAACGAATGAATTTCCAGGTAGAATGATAGATCTTCAACTGAAATTTTAATTTTCTTTACTGATGTAAAAAGAATCATTTTTGAACATTTAGATTATTTTTTTTCAAAAAGGCGAATTTTCTTTAAAGAACGTTAAATTCTTAAAGAAATTGTACAATTTTCCAATTCAAAAACGAATGTTCAACTAAATACTTGAATTTTCACCCAAAAAGATAAATTGCTTTTTAACAAAGTATGTACGTTTTTACCCAGAGGTGGAGTCCAAATTAAAATAATGCACCCAACCAGAAAAATTCAATTTTCAACAAAAGAGTTCAACTTTTAACCAAGTAGTTGATTTCCCAACTATAACAGGATGAATCCACGAAGAACAATCCGAACAGGTTTTCTATTACAATTGAGAAATATTTTTCCTTCGAAAAACTACTTCTACTCCAAAAACTGCTTGAAGTACTTTCTTCATTTGAAATTAGGAAGAGGGGACTTTCAAATTGTGCCAAACTTCAAATTGGAAGACTGATTTTTCAAATACCTCTTTTCTAAAACCAAATAATAATTTTTTTTAAAGTTCCCGTTTCATGTACAAAATTTCCTGTTCCAAGTAAAATTACATTTCTCTGTCAAAAGTCCCTGCCTTAAAATAAAAACACTAATTATTTTCTGAATTTCCTTGTCTCGAGTCAAATAAATGAAGATGAAGCAAGTAAAGCGTGATATATTTAATTTTCCGAAGAAATTGAGAAAATAATTCTTTCTGTATGTTTGGGCCATCATCAATTCGATTATCAAATTTCAGTCAGCTGAATAAATCACGGGAAGCAATAAATTTGCGAAAGGTTTCTTTTTATGTTGGAAAAAAATTAGCATTTTCTCTCTTATCAAGTGTATAGATAAATAAAAAAAATCTCAGAATCAGACTGAAGGAACGTTACATTCTTCAAATTAAATGATGAGATATCTTTTTAATTCACAGAAAGAAAGCGGTAATTCCTCCTATTTTTACGGCAAAATTTCTAATTTTCTAGGTTGGGTCAAGTGGATTCCCGGTTTTCAATCAGATTCCCGGGCACTTCCCGGTTTTTCCCCGGCCAATGAAATTCCTGGTTTCCCGGAAATGTACACATTTTAAAATGGTAACAAATAAGTTTTCATATCCAAAATTCCCCATAAATAATTAAATACGTACACCCTGCAAGAGAGAAACTTTTTGAATCGAAGAAACGAAAGAAGAACATTCCCACAAAATGATGAACGATGTATGCGATTAGAAGTGGTTCGTTGCGATAACACTACAGTGGCCCTAATGACGTCCTTCGTAATCGCGTAAATCACCTCCTTTTTTTGCGAGTATGTATTTTGAATGTTTCTGTATGAAAGCTTCGTGCGAATGACTTGCCAAGTCTACTCTAAAATTAAGGAAGTCACGTATTTTTCATCCAGATTGTTCTTTAATGTTATTTTAATTACAATATGATGATATTTTAACTGTCCACCCTAAAAAAGATAAAAATGCAATGAAAATGAAAATATTATGCTTCAATCATGCTGTCAAACATTTGTTCATTTGAACCAAAATTTGGTCGTGCATGTACTAAATTATTCGATTTTAGTTAAATGAACCACAGCTTTCAATCAAGTAAGCCAATGGATGTTGTTGGATAACCTAATATGTTTTATTCATCCACATTTTATGAGTAGAAAAATAAACAATCTCTGCCACAAAATATGTATAGATACCGTCACGTATTGAACATTTAACCATTTTTCAACATCAAGTGTTGAAAGTGCTAATTATTCTGATAAAATGTTTACTGATACGAAACAAGAGCCAACACCATGCTGAGTATCGGCCCAATATCGACTAACACCATTGGTCGTTCTCCCAATTATTTATTCGTTATTCCAACAAAGGCATACTTGTGAGTCAGAATATAGTTTATTTATCACCCATAAAATCACCTCTACGAAAAATATGTGATCGAGCCATGTTTGAAATTACAGATAAGAACAAGTTATAAGTCCATTTTCTTCCAAAACACTTGTGGCCATATAAGAATTAATATGAAAGTCAATTAGAGGAAAATTACAGGAATAGTAACAAAAAGAGGTTAATCAAGTCCCGTAGATTTAATAAGTATCACTGTTGTCTGAATTCAAAAGCCAATCTAAATAACATAGTAAAGGAAGACGGCTTATCTCTAATGACCGGGTTACTCACTAGTGAAAAAAAAGGAAATTTAGTATAACGATCCTCGTTTACATTCTTCCTTTCTCTGTAATCCTTCATTTGTAATCGGTCAGAAAATATTTGCTTGAATCGGAACGAATTATTCTATATATAATGCCAACCATTTTGTGCTATGACAATTCTGAGTTTTCATTTTTTTTTTTGTGTTTATTGATTCGAACTACAGTCCATAATTGAAAGGAATCGTTCAAATTTGAATGCGCTTTTTGTAAAATGCTTTTCTTGTAAAATGCTCTTTGCATTTATAAACATATTAGAAAGAGTAACTTGTGAAAAGTCACAATTGGCTGTGTTGAATACACAGGAAAGCATCAGTCCCTTTACTCAACTAAGATAGAAAAACCCAATCGAATCTATAGGAAATTTTGGAAGTTTGCCTATGCTTGTATAATTTTGCTGGAACATTGTTAATGTGTCACACGAATTCTGTGAGCAGGTAAAGCTCGAAGTAGTTCCTTGATTCAAATGCTGATTTTTTTCGTGTATTCATCTCCCAAAAAACTTAAATTCATAAACCACAATTAAGAAGTATACATGTCCATATGAAGAATGGAATATTGGCTTGACATACTTGTATAATTATGTACTAATTTATTATTAATTCAAGATATTCCATTTTTGGTTTCAGGTGATTTTCTAGGAGGAAATAGTCAAGAGTTCTTTTCGTTGTTGTTCATTGACGACAACAGATGTTTACTTGATATTCAATAAACCGGAGGGTCATGATCAAGAACCTGCATGTGGCAACACAGTGATTAAGGGGTAGCCAGGTATAGGATATCGGCTATCCGGTTTTTACTACTACAAAGTTTCCTCTGAAACTTTTACAGAGTAGGTAGTGATTTTATTCAAATTACTGAAAATGATAAGCACATGTCTGATAGAACATAAATAAAGATTACATAAATGTATTATGCAATTAGAAGCGATACGAATATAATAATTTTGTAGAGTACCACATGCTTTTGTACACAGCTAATTATATACCAAAAAAGTAATCAGATTCAGATTTATATTTTGTATACAGTTTCAAATGTCGAAATAAAAAAAATTCTTTTGTAATCGAGACAAGAGGGAGGTGCCTTATTTATTCCATAAATTGCCTTTTTCCGTAAATCCCATTCTAGCTTTGATAAGGTCGAACATTTAAAGAAATCTCACATCTCTATTTATTACCGATTGCTGAAAGGTACTGGCTGATAAGAAAAAAACGCTCTGTCGAGCTTTATCGACTTTTAAGAAAGCCGAGTACGCAATCGTAAAAGAAGACGCAAAAAGAAAACGTATAAAAAATCAAGAATGAAAAGAAGTCCTGGTCTTAAAAATATATAGGGTATTCAATCCCATGAGAATGTCATGTAAGCCGAGTATCGATTCTATACGAATATTGTTAACATTTACACTTAAGTTCCTGTAAACCAATAAAGCAGTGTAATAGACACTTCGAAAGAAAAAATAATTGAACAAATTATAATTGCAGCTTCATCTTGAAAGGTTCTGTCAAGAAACAGTTAATGAAAATTATGATTAATTCAAACACATAGAGTGGATTTTCTCTATATTATTATGTAGAACTTCTTAGTTTTATTACGTAATAAACGGAAATGATAACTTATTCTTAACACACTTGTTGATATGATTATTGATTATTTCGCAATCAGTACTGACAATGGTAAATCAACCCATTTGTTTAATAATAAATTAATATAGTATCGAAAACAGTCACCATTATGCACGAAGGAAGAAAGCTACTTCTTTTGTTTCCAATATTTTAATTGTGTACGTCCATATAAACAGCCCACTTTAGCGATTGTTAATAAGGCTCAACTTCAGACAGAATTCAGTACGAAATTGATCCTTATCAACAAGCGAAAAAGTGCGCTGTTTCAATATGGACTTACATGCATATTTGCTAAAAATTAACTGCTGTACTGTTTAATCATCTTAAGCTATTAAAAATAAAATAAAAAATGTAAACACCATAATAATCATGAATGCAAAGAAAATGTAATTACTATTTCAGGGGGGGGGGGGGGACTGTATAACGAAACAAAAATGTTCATTCTGTATTCAGTTTAGAAAAAAAATGTTAGGTCGATAAGAAAATGAACTTTTCCAGTATTTTAATGCCATCTTGAGAGAGAACCTAAGGCAGAAACTACACTGACATAATGTGCTGTGGGAATGACAAAGAATATTCTAACCGGAGAAAATTATCTTCTGGTAAATTTGAATAATTCTAAAATAAGGGATTGAAATTATTTTAAAAATGAGCTCAAGAGAACTAAATAATATTCATAATTTCAGAAGTTAAAATATTTATGAAAAACACAATATCGCGGATAGTTGAGAGTTCTGGCCGACTAAGGATTGATGTGTACTACAGGAACTCTCCTCTTCGTATTGTCTGGCTATACACTGACCCATACTCTTAGAAAATTTTCTTTTATCTATTCCTTTCAACTTTTGGAGAAAAATAGGAAAGCTTTGAAACCATTGTCGGAAATGTTCTATTATTTCACATTATTTATTGATAAAAATGGAAATTTTGGCATTTGTGCAATGTGATGAAGAAGCAACACCTTATATGCGCTTACTTCGCGTGAAAGAGATTTGCTATACAGTCGGTAAAGCTGGATTCTTGAGATTACACCACTTTAAATCCATGTGTGTGTGTGTGTGTGTGTGTGTGTGTGGTAAAAACGAAATGAGTTGGAGATGGCTGAAGAACAAGAGAAGAGAGTATGTGAGAAATTTGCTGGAAACGGTTCCTATTCCAGAGCTTGAAGTTCTGGGAGGCAGTTTCAAAAGATATTTCTGACAGGACTTATTATATGAAAAAAAATCAATAATAAAAATGAAAAGAGAAATAAAATAAAAAATCTAAACGCGTCTTCAAATTTTCGCCTAACAAATTCAAGTACTTATAAAGTTTTGAATGCTCGAATGAACGAAATATTTTTTCTGAACTCCTTGATCTGCAAATATGGTACTTACAACAATTTGAAATAATGCACTATTAATTTTTTTTTCTATCTACTATTTTCAATGGATATAGATTGATATTCAAGCACTGTTTACAGTTAACAAAGCCATCGGCGAAAAATTGTGTTCATTCGAACGTTAAGAACTTCGAGCACATCCCCATTCCCAGTTGATTCTCAGTTTTCTCCTGCTTGTAAATATGAAATATTTTCTTACAAGGACGGCAAATTGAACGGATTTATAATAAAGAAGGCTTTCCTGTACGTGTAACTTTATGTGCTGCGATATCTTATTTCATTTAAACAAAGAATATTTTTGTAATGTATGGTGTTGATTGAAAATGAATGAAATCAGACTATAATTCATTAAAACGTTAAACAGAAAACATTTAAATTCATTGGTCTTGTTATCATGATGAAAGAAAATCACATTGTCGAAAACTGAAAAAGCATAATTTTAATGTAAATTGGACACCTCTATACATACCTATTCTAACAGGAGTCGATACAATATTTAAACAATGTTCATTTTTGCCCAAAAAAGGACTTATATCTTCAGTGTAGCGACCAGCAAAAGATTTGAAATTCCCGGTCATTTCCCGGTTAAATTTTTCAATTTTCCCGGTCAACCAGAAGTTACATATTTATATTTGTCGCAAAACCCCAACCTTTTTTTTTATTCGTGAAGTTCATTCTAAACATCCTATAACACTACAAATCAAACAATGCAAAATAAATCCATTTTGAAAAGAATACTCAAATTTTCAACAACGAAAAATCCTTTTTTTTAACATAAATTGGAACAGTTAAACTTGCAATCAAAAAAATTAATTTACGATAACAAAAAAAACGGATTTCCAACAAGATAGTTCATTTTTCAATGCAAAAATTTTCAAATGAAAAGATAAATTTTTAACTGGAGCACTTCGATTTTCAACAATGAAGGTGTATATCCAAGCATAAAGATTAATTTCCGAATAGAAAGAATAATTTTCCAAGAAAAAATACAACGTTCCAACACTATAGTCGAATTTCGAACTCAAAACATAATAATTTTCCACCAAAAAATGAAACGGCAACATTTTTAGTCTAAAAACCAATTCCAAACCAAGCATAAGAGTTTCATACTAAAATAAAGAATCTCCATCTGCAGGTGTTGAGTTTTCGATTTTTGCAGTTAACTTTTACTGAAAAAGATAATTGTCAACGAAAATTTGATTGATCAAATTTAAATTTTTAAAAGGCGATGTTTAACTAAGCAAATAAATGTTTAACTAAAACTATGGAATTAGCAATTAGAATAAGTTAAATTTTCAGTTTAAAAAAGTTACTTATAAAAGGAAAGTAACTTTCAACAAATGAAAAAAAACTAACTTCCAAACAAATTATTACACTTTTACACAAAATGATGAAGAATCAAATTAAATTGTAGATGCTACACTGAGGTAGCTGAATTTTAAACCAGAAAGATGAATTTTCAACTGAAATGATGCACATTCAACTAGAATAATTCAATAATTCTTGACAAAAAATTAATTTTTATGCAAAAAAAATGCCACAAAAATATTTGAGATATGAACTATAAAAATGAAAATTTTCAAACAAAAAAGGAATATTTGGAATATTTTTGTTGACTAAAATGAAAAATGTTCAAATTTATAGCTTGGATTTTAACGGTAAAAAGAACAAAATGTGTGAAGTTTCAATTAAATAATTGAATTTTCAATTCAAACAGACAAATTTTCATCTAATTGTCGAATTTTGAACTAGAAAAGATCAATTTTCCACAAAAAATGAAACAGTTAAATTTTCAGTTGAAGAAATTAATTTTCAACCAAACTGATGGATTTTCAGGTATATTGATGAATCTTCAACGGTAATAGATGTATTTTAAGCAAAAAGATACAGTTATGACCATGAAGATTGATTTTCTACAAAAAAGGCAAATTTTCCACGAAGTACATAATTTCTCAAAGGAAAAATTTAATTTTCATAATAAAAAATCAATGTTCAACTAAATGCTTGAATTTTCATCCAAAAAATATGAATTGATTTTTAATAAAGTGGTTACAGTTTCAACCAGAGGTGAATAAAAAAAAGTTGATTTTCGAAAAACAAGTTTAAAATTCAAAAAAAGTAGTCGATTTTTTAACTAAAAATGAACAATGAACAATGAAATGAAATGAAATAATTGCAATGAACAATGTAAACAAGTTTTATGATTAGTTCGAAAAGTTCCCGTTCCATGTAAAAAAAACCCTGTTCCAAGTGAAATTATACTTCTTTACTGAAACTCCGTGCCCTAAAATAAAAACTATAATTATTTTCTGAAATTCCCTGTCCTAAGTCAGATAAATGAGGATATGCAAATAAAAACGTGATAAATACATTTGTTTTGAAAAAATGGAGATAATAATTCTTTCTGTAGGTTTGGGCTATCATCAACTCGATTATCAAATTTGAGTCAGCTAAAAAAATCTCATAGAGCAATGAAAAAAAAAAAAATTCTTCCTCTCATGACGTAGGGATACATTAAAATATTTTGAGATTCAGATAAAAGAAACGTTACATTCTTTGAATCAGATGATAAGATCTTTTTTTAAATCATAAAAAGAAAGCGGTCATTTCTCGTATTTTTTCGGTAGAATTTTTCATAGTCTAGGTTGAGTCAAGCAGATTCCCGGTTTTTAGTTGAATTCCCAGTCATTTCCCGGTTTTTCCCGATCGATGAAATTCCCGGTCTTTCTCGGTATACTCAAATTAAAAAATCGTTTTTAGTTGAAAAAACAATGTCGGTAAACCGAGAAGTACTACTACGATCAAGCAAAATATGCGCTATGCCAAAATTGCGGGTTCATTCAATGTTCATGTAGTTCCTAAAATCGAAATGAAGGGATCAGCCATTCTTCAAAAGTCATGGTACTACCAACTTGACGTCAAGCTAGCAGTACCATGGTAGGAACATCTTTTCATCAAATTTTTTCTCTCACAAAAATTTAAGGGTCAATGAGGGCTCTTCCATGACCCAAAAACCAATTTGCCAAAATCAACCCTTATCACTGGAAACTACTCTCAAAAATCAATATGCACTACACATTAATGTAAGGAATCTAGGCAAGGGCTATTTGGAGGCTCCAACACCCCTAAAATCGATTTTCAAAAACACTCCCTCAACACTCAAAAACTTTCCTTCAAAGATTAATGTACTGTGAATATTTGAGTAAGAACACCTAAATTTTGATATTTCTGAGTTATTCCAACAACCCAAAAATTGATTTCCAAGAACCAATCCATAATACTGAAAAACTACTCCGAAACAAAAAGAACCGGTTAAGAACATGAAAAATTATCGCTAGGGTTTAGAGTATTTTCCAGCGAGCTAGACACATCATACAAGATATGCCCATAAAAGATAGTTCATCAAAATTTGGAGCTTTCTTAGAGGATTAGAATATCCGCAGGTTGAGTCGGGTTTGCGGGTTTCGCTGTCAACTCGCCGTCAACCCGATAACTGAAATTCTGTCCGCGAAGCCGCATGGAACCCGCGCGTAAAGCCGAAGGCGTCCAGCGAACCTCAACTTGAAACCCAAAATCACTCTGTGAACAGTAAATTTAAGATCGAATGAACCAGAGGCCCTTTTGGAATCAAATCAACCAATCGGACATTTTTTGTGAAGCAAAACAAGCGTCAAAACTTACATTTTTTGAGTGATTTGTTGCAAAAATATTGTTGTAATATCATAAAAACTGTACAATAAGATGGTGACATTGTGTAAGTTTAATGATTTTGGAGTAGGGGCACTCCCTTAAACCTAAGATTTTGCCTTTCGAGTGCTAGAGGTGTTTTTCTGAATAAAAATTGATGCGATGTTTTTAGACAGCTAAAAAATATTGCAAACTCTTGCTCTACTTTTTCTTGTACCCAATTGGTAATTTCTGTTTCCAGGTGGTTTTCTATGTTAAGGTATGATTTTTGTTTCAAGCATTTTTGTGGAATATTACAGAGCTACAAATTCGACTGTTTAATAATTAATGAGTCTTAAATGAGCCCTCAATTTTGGCACAGGATATTCACTTTTTGGGCATAGTACATAATATTCCCAGGTTAACCCTCCTCAAAAATTGTTCTGGTAGATAGATATACGAGTACATTCCAGTTTCAACCAGTCTTGAAAATTGGACTATTTTCTTTCATTTTTCGCACCCATCCTCACTAGAAAATTTTTGTCACGTACTCCTTGACAGATTTTTTATCACATTCGATTCAGTTAAAGTATAAACAATAGCTTTTAATCGAACAACAAGATAATCGATAGAATCTTTACTACTTATTATTTGATGAATCAGAGACAAAATTGTCCACGATTCTGTGCGTAAACCTATTTGTGTTCCAATATAACAATTTCTTCCGTCGGCGAGACTACCGGGCACTATTTTTGAATAGGCACTCTTTATTATTATGGAGTTTAAAGTAAGACTAACAGGCCGAACCCTTGACTGGCTGGCTATTTTGTTACTAATGTATATTAAATTATCCATTTAGTTTCGCATCCGATGCGTTTTTTCTTTGATTAACTATTTATTTTTAAATGCTGATGAAAGCCTTGTTATTATTGACATATTAGTAGCTGACTCGTTACATTAGTATTTTGATCACTACTGGCCGATTTCTTAACCAGAAAGCTTGTGTTGATCGGTGCTACCCAATACACTCCTAATTTAATTCCTAATTTTGTTGATAATGATACGCTGAAAATCCATTTCAGGAATATCAATATTAGTTGGTACTTTTCTCTATCGATCTCAACTGAATTATCAGAAAGAAAATACTTCGAATTATTCTGACCAGAATTCACTTTCTACCTACTGCCAGTGCCTTATCTTAAAAAAGGAAGTAACTTTATTATCGTGGGGTACTTTCGTTAGATACTTTGATCTTCGTGAGATATGTGAAATCACACAACGAATAGAATGTCTTTTGTTGGTAAATGGGGAGATTTGGCCTATCGGAGAACATTTTCTGCGGTCGGTAACAAAAACTTCCATCGCGGCATACACGGGGGTTTTAAATTCCGTCGGTAATGCAGGGGGGATGCTTATGCTGATAAAATAGGAATCGGTCACTGAATGATTATATTGATTGCGGTAAAGGTACGTAACATTTATTTACAGAGTATCAGTTAGAGAGTGATACATACCGACGCAGGAAAGCCAATAATGCAAAAGTTATCAATAAAATATATGGAAAACAAATTATTGCAATAGAGTATAGTGGAAACTTATCCAGAATTATACAGAATTATATAAATATTTATAGATCAAACGAGATACAACAAAAAATAAAACTGGTATAGTATTATAATAAATTGTTGGTAAAATAAATTAAAATCAAACAAAAGTTAGGTGAACACGCGAGCCCGTTATTGGGAATATAACGCCCGTGCAACGTGAATTGATAATTTACAATTTCAATTGAAAGGTGCATTTTGGATTATTTTGAAAGGAATAGACGACTCATATTTGGGAGAGATTTTAACAGAAAATATTCAGGGGGACTGCAAATCCGCATGTGAATATAAAGTACTTAACTTGTTCAGATAGTAATACTGAATGACTTTTTCACTTTCGCAAGCTTTATTTTATAACCAATAATGCAGAAAGATATATTTTATTCTAGTTAAACGCACTCAGAAAGATGTTTGTGTGGTTCAAATTAACATGGCAAAAGAGTCCATCAGCGGCGCTTATTTAAAAACGTTAGGCATTTACTTTACTAAAAAATCCACTAGAACGATTTTAAATTCATAATTCAATAATGGATAAAACTGCAACGAAAAATCCAGAAATTGCGACAAACTATCTTGAGAAGATCCCCAAAAACTCAAGTTTATTCAAACAGGTTTCAAAATGTTTGATAAAGTTGCGAGAATTCGAGCTGTATATGCCTACTCACAGAGTTATTGATTCACATGGAAACTTACTTTCGAACTACAATAATACTTTATTGATGTAGTTTCTGTTACTCTGTTAGGACAATCAATTAGTTCTATGGATAAGATCAAAGTTGAACATGTAGAAGTACCATAGAAAAAAGCATTCATTGTAGAAATATAATGATTTTTTTTAATGCAAAGAAGAATATGTATACTTTCAATGGTATAAATGATTTCATTTCTGATTTTTTGTTAGAGAATTTTTGAACTATTGAATTATACTTATATGAATTCGTGCATTCAAAAAGCTCAGAAAACAAAGTTTTCGAAGAAAGTGATTCCACCAATTTTAATATTCCTTGTAATTGATGTAACTAACGCATCTCAAAATAAATAGAACAAAGAATCTGACGACATGCCATTCATACGTGACTAGGTAGTTTAAGATGGCTGAGAATATATGAGCATGGATCTCAGAGCACGTAGGAGAAATTCTTCCCTGAATTACGAAAGAGAAATTACGACAAGGGCGAGTTGAAGAATCTCAAAAAAGTTTAATGTATACTAGTACGGGATTGCAAATTACATCCTAAGCAAGAGATTAATTATGAAACCGAAAATGGAGAAGAAAATGTAAAGGAATCAAGGTTAATAATAAAAGACGTCAGTGTTGAACAAGAACAGATGATTCGCATTTACATTTAAACTAAACTTGACAGAGTGATAACTAAGAAACCAATAGTTTAAATATAAAAATATAACGCATTCAATTATAGGAACAATATTGATCATAAAGTTGATAAAATCAATTTAGGTGTTCATTGATCAATTAAGCCAATGTTCAATCATTAAATAATTATCAAAAACTATCAGCAAGAGCTCACATGAGCGGGTTCGATTGTATATTATATCAATTTAATACGAACCTGTAAAAACGTTCAAGAAGAATATGTGCCTCAAGGATCCTGAAATCAAAAATGAGCAATAAATTAGATTAATTTTAACATAATACATGGATGAAATATTTAAGTATCTGGCTTGGTAAAAATAACCATCGTAATTTTTATTTATCCAACTATAACGAACTTCTTTCCAGATGCATCATTTTCTAATAACAATTTCCCTGTACTGTGGATAATCATCAATATTAAAGGAAAATGAATCGCTATTCTTCATACCACTCCAACGAGCTGCTCGTTTTTTTTCTGCTTGAGGCAATAAATTAAATAATACAGAACAATTGATTTAGAGCATTGTTAATCGGTAAATTTTACAACTCCAAAGGGAAAAAAAGAGTCTATGAGCTTAATAAAATTAATTTCGAAATGTCGACTTAGTTCTACGATTATTCCAGTCCAAACCAATACTGCAAAAGAAGCTGCAATTATAAATGCTATTTTAGTTTATTTGACAGCTTTGAACTTCAAATATATTCTTAAACGAGGATATAATCCAGTTCGACGAAGGTGAAGGATTTAGTTGGTTTAGTTTGGTTTAGTTTGGTGTACCAAAAAAATATATAAATGGCTTACGTGCATAAAATATCAAAATACATCCCAGTTTTTTAAAAAGCACAGAATAAGGTAAATTACTTTTTTTGCTATATTGTAGAGAAAAAGAGTCTTGAGAGAAAGAAATTAATCAAAACGACTTTCCACAGCATTGGACGTTCGAATTTTTAAACTCAATACTTATATAATAAAGATTGTAGCTTCAAAATTAGGTTCCTTGGATTCCAAATCGTTCAGAGATAGCAACTGATTCAAATCGTGAATATTCTGGCATGAACAAAAATTCAATTGTTAGGCTTTTCAATTCAAAATCCCATGCCTAAACGCTTATGCATCAACTATCATTTCCAACTTTTAATAAAATTTTGAAAACATCTGTAAATTTGTAACGTTCAAAAGTAAGTAAATGAATTACTTTGTTCACTGCATCTCAGCTTAATTTCTCAAAATTCTCAAAATTTTCTCAAAATTACAGTTAATTTAATTCAACGTAATATCTGAATTTGAAATGAATGATCAAATCCAAAAGTAGAAATATTGCATTGGAATTAGAATTAATCAACTTTGTTTGATTGTTTCTTACAGGAAAATAGTAGACCTTTGAGCCTAAGATTCCAGCTGTCATAACAATAAACACATACCAGAAATATCTCACATATCTGAAAATAAGTTGCCATAGAAACCGTCATTTGTCACGCTAGAGATGCACTGTCTAAAAAGCGATAAATTTGGTCGTGGAAAGCAATTGAGTTGCGATTCTATAAATTTTGGAGCAGGGGACAAAAAGCAGCGACTTGTGGGGTCGATGGGACCCTCGTAAATTTACGAAAACGAGAGAATTCATGACATTTGGCGTATCCTGTCTAGGTGGGGGTGTACGACACGCGACAGAGCGATCGAGAGCATAAGATGAAATGAAAGAGAAATACCACCAGCAACGAGAGCAAGTGAGATAGAGGTTATATACGATTTTGACACATCGGATACACACGAGATGCTAGGCTCGTTTACACATTGAAAATCCCAGCGGAATTTATCTAAATAAAATTGACACAAAGCCAACGACCAGTAGTTTTGGCAAAGACGCGAGCTAAGAAAATGTGGGGTATAAACAAATATGAATTATGATTGTCCTAGAGTGTCAAACAAACGCACGTTCGATACGAACTACTCACCAAAGTTTCAAGATTTTTGCTTTACGGTAACTTTCACCGGTCCGATCACGTCACATTATAAAAGTCCACATCATCACTTTACTGTACACACAACACGGCTGTAGAAAAACTTAGTAAAAAGGTACAAAAATGCGATTGTTACAAAACTGACAGGAAAATCGCCATTGCAGTGCCGAACACTTAGCGGCCACGATGGGAGTTGAGTGGCTGCAGCGTGGTCTGTCGGAAAAGAGGTGAACCATATAGAAAGACTGAGTAGAGTTCTTACCGACTGCTAAATTATAAATCATTTCTGAAGAAAATATCTTCATATTGTGGTGTTTTATTTCTCAAATGCCAATTAAGGAATTTCCAGGATTATCATGCAGTAATTACCACTATTACTCGATAGGGAATATGAATATCTACAGAATCGAAAAATCTTCGATGTTCACTCTTTTTAGGAACGCGTGTAACAGTCGGTAAGGTAGGATTTCTGAAGTAGTGGTAATGTATGATTTATCTCTGAAGATAAAAAGCAATTAAAATGTAAATAGGTTTTTCTTCCTTCCCTTTTGCAGAATATAGTTAATAGACTGGATCGAAAGTTGCGTGAAGTGCCTGTAGTACTACATACATTGAAATTCAAATTAACGGCATTCCATACGTCGAAGGATGAACAAAGGTGGTTTAATCTAAAATACAGATTTTAAATGCGGGAACTTAGAAATGTATATAGAAAATATTGCAGAAAATATTTTTTATTTACTCCTAATTAATATGTTTAGGCAATTATTTGATCTTTAACCTCATGGATAAAAAAATTTTAAATGTTGAAACCTGAACTATTTTTATTCTAATCGGTTGGAATTAAAAGATATTAAACTGTGAACGATTATTGCTAAGGTTATAATATAATTATTAATTAAGAAAATATACTACACATTTCTGAAATTCTTAATTTTATGATTAAAATGGCATGTTCTATTCTTACGATTTGATTTGAAATAGTTGAGTGTTGAAAGTTTCAATAAGAAACCAGACAGTTTTACATACAAATTAAGGAAATCTTTTACTTTCCGTATGAAAGGGAGCATTGCTAAGTTGAATCGCTCAGTTGTATCTTGAATTTCAAAAATGTATCGTTTTTCCGTTCTGATGAACTTAAAATTTTGCGAAACTCAACCAAAATGTTAAACATTTTTCTGAAGAAAATAGAAAGTCAATTTTCAAAAAAAAAAAAAAATGACACGTTTGACTTATTCCTCTATTTTTCCTAATATCTATGGGATTTTGAGAAGGATATTTTGTAAGTTATGATTTCGGTAAACCAAAAAAAAAAAAAAAATAGTTTTCATCACATAAAATAACCAAATAAGTTCTTCAAAATATCAATTCTTTTTTGAAAACAAATATAAATTTTTATCCGAAATCGGCTTGGAACATATAATTTTAAAGAAATTACATTATATAACGGTCCCAGCATGCAGAAATATCAGAACTTTCAGCTTCAAAAAAAGAAAATTGATGAATTTAGAATAGTAAGAAGTAAAATAGATAAAAAAGGACAGCAATGTTCATTTTTGTTTAGGATACAAAACTATGGATGTCTAAGGATAATATTGATAATGTTAAATGTTAATGTTGGTATTCAATATTGTTTTAAATTTTTTGTTTTGTTTTTTCATAAATTTTAGTCTAACTATAATTTGATTTTTGATCAATTTTATTCTACAGAAATAATTTTCAATAAAAATAGAAATTTCCTTACATTTTAATTTGAAAATAAAAAAATGTCTTGTTAGAAGGAATCATGTATATTGCTACAAAATTACTAACATTTACTGATGATACCTACCACTCTTTTGTGAAACGAAAAACCTGGTAAGTGACATTTGTCATAAAGTTATTTTTGTTGCAGATACATCTGAAAATAGTCACTACGACTAATGTTTGTTGCTCGGTTTTTTTAGGTGTCAAAACGTTTCAAACAATTTATTTGTTTTTAATTTTGAGAGAAGTGACTACATAGTTCTTTCAAAAAATGTCAGCCATTGTTTTAATCTGAAAAAATTTTCGAATTTCTAAGAGGGACTTTGAAAGTAATCAAGATAACACTCTGTTCTACACTTCTTTAAAAAAAATGTAATTTCTCTATTTCAGAGTGATACAATATGCGATAAACTTTTTTTCTAAATTTCTTTCAACAAAGTCAAGAATCTTTAAAATTCCATACCTTTTTTTAAATTGGTGGACTTTACAGATAATTTGAAAAATCTCGAGTTCTTAGTTCTCAATTTTGTAAGAGTCCAAATTCAGAAGAAACATTTGTTCTCTGTCAATATGTCATTTTTACCAAATTTCTCATCAGTGTGAGGTATAGTTTCTAAAAAAACTTTGTGGTTTTCATGAATTGCTATATAAAGTCTCTTGTGAACGAAAACCTTTGTCTTTTCTCTGCGATGTTCCTTTTAACCCTCTTCTGTGCGTTAGTGTGAAAATATATCATTCTTTTTTTACTAATATTTTTTCATATTTCGTTTAAAAATGATGATGAGCATAAAAATATGAGAAGAATAAACAAGAATGTAACTTTGAGCTTGAAAAAGGGTTGGTTTCCGGCCAATAAGAGTGTTTATTAATATACATATGAAGGGTTCCACGGCATAACCGTGTAAGTGCCTTTTTTTGAAAACACGTTTTATTGGACTAATAATTCTCTAAAATTCTACTGCACATTGTCGTGAAAGGATATATCGAAATTCAAACCGGTAGTGGGTTTTTCAAACTCGTGGTTTTCCATAACCGTGTAAGTGCTATGGGCCATGGCAGTATCATCTCGATAAACTGTATATAACCATACGAAAATAAGATCTTTTTGTTGTTAATTGCATTTTTTTCTACAAATAGTTACGAAATATAAATAAAGTAAATATTTAATATAAAAATAACATTGTAGTATTGGAAAATTAATTTTTGTTTAAAGAAACGATTTTTCAAACTTACTTTGTCGCTTTAAAGCCTTCTAATCGTCTCGGAATATATTTTTATTTATTTGAAAATACGTTTTATGTTAACCTGGGTCTAAAAGAAGCAAATAATTTGGATGGACTTACATGGTTTTGACCGCAGTCGATTTTTGAGGTTATTTCTTTCGAAAAGTATCAACTTTTTCAAAATTCTGTTTATTGAGATCTGTAGAGCTCCATCAAAACTCGAATGTACTTTCTCATTTTTTCTTCCTTTTTAGAATTCGATTTTTGAGAAGGTTTTTTCCTCCTCCTGAAAAATTTGTCCCGGTCATGGACTTTCATGGTTTTGCCGTGGATTCCTTCATATATTACGCATAATTTTTTGAATAAAATTGCTAAAGGTTTTTATGAGGGTGTCTTTTTACTACTCATAATTAGTAGATGACCTTGTATTATCGTTTTGTTTTGAATATGGTTTTGTACGAATAATTTATGGAACCGATGAAAATTATATATGTATATACCTATAATATTTCCTACTTTGTATAAACTATATATGATTTTTCCTAGTGTTTGACAGAAACGCGTTACCAGAACAGTTACTTTTATTTAGTAACGGTAACGCGTTATTTTTTTATAATAAATAACGGTAACGGTAACGCGTTAAAAATTGTTGGTAACGCTAATGCAAAGTAACGCACGTTACCGATCGTTACTTTAAAAAAACTTTACATGCGTTTAGCATCACATTTAATATTTAAATGTCAAGAGAACCGATAAGGTGATGTGTTTTCTTACAATAATTCTATATGATGCAATACTATATGTATGCATATCTATGTATATATGGTCCTATTACCGGCGTAACAAAAAATATTTTTTCTCCATGAAAATGCGTCAGGTGATTGTAGAACACATTTTATATAGTAAGTTTGATAGTTCTGAAGCGCGAAACGAAATCTTTCAAATAAATGTTTTACATTTTTCTATTGACTATTGATAATTGAATCATTGAGGTCGAGAAGTTTACACACCCTAACCTCATATAATTGTCCTAACATAAATATTCGCCCTGTATTTTAAACCTTTTTACTGAATAAAGTTTCAGCAAAGAATTAAAATTCGGATGTGCTATACAGGTTTCCTATTTGAGTTTTATAATTTTATTGATTTGTTGATTTTGGTGCATCAATGTTTTTAAAATACACTTTTTAAATCATCCTAGTATATATGTGGACAAATTATGTCCATTTATTCTTATGACAAGTTTTTTTCGTACTGTGAATTAAACAAACTCAAGATTTTTATATTATAGACGAAGCATCCCAGTAATTTGACAAAATTAGAAGTTTCAATAGAAACACAGAAAAAACTGGAGAAAAAAATTGTAAATGGCAATTTAATCTTGAATGAGCCTATGGTAGTGCTGAAACCGAAGAAAATGGAAAATGAAAATGAACCAGTGATTAGGTATATATAACGAATCCTGTAACGGTAACGCGTTAAATTTAGCCAGTAACGTGTGCTAAACACTGATTTTCCGCCTGAGATATTTTCATATTCAAGTATTTTGAGTACTGTGTTAATACTTTCTCAGTTTTTATTTTATTTATTTTCTATATACCTTGCGATTAAACAGAAATTTCCATGTCCTCATGAAAGGTTGAAACTTCAACTTCGCGATAAAATAAATACTTTGACTGTAAATAATGCAATGAGCAGTGCACGTACAACTCACTTTAGCATTTACACAAAGCTTTCGAAGTTTCTGGAAGACTTCACTGAAACCAGCCAAAACTCTACAGTTTCGTTTGATTCTTGCCTATATTATATGGTAACGAGCGATTATATCGTCGAGTTAACCTCTTTGACGAGATATCCAAAACTTGCAGCAACTTAAACACTTCGTGCTAACGCGAACGTGAGAATTATGAATATGAAATGACGTAAATCGGGAAATGCAGATGTTAGAAAAGTTACAAGTCTACTTTGGTGACACGTGTCAAGTTCTTGCATGCGATAAATTGCTACCACGATGAAACACCCATATAGTTCGGCATTTCTCCTCGGCTCCGTTGGATCACCCTCTATTATAAGGTTTTCACAACAAAAAACTCTTTATGAAAATAAATCAATTGCAATAAACGAGGAGTATCGGAAAAAAAATTATTTTGCTCAAAACGAAATTCTTTCTCAAATCTTGGATACTTCTAACTAACATTTCTATGTTTTACGCTCTTCTTTCAAATTCAATTCCGGCTGCTGAACTTCGTTTATATTATATGAATTTAATACGAATACGTTTTTATTCTCGTATGGTCTGAAAAGCCTACTAGGCATACGGTAATTTCGTTTTAAACATCAAAATATAATTGTTTCTCAGCATGATGCATAATTATTTTATTCAACTTTATCCCTCTGATATTTTGGTAACAAACCGTGGAGAAGTTAATTGCAATTTATTAAGCACTCTGAAGCAGGATAATTATTGGTAATTTCGGATCGACAATTTTTATCAATTTTGAAGCGTACCCAAGTGATCGTCAAATCAGGAGCAATTTTTAACGATTGAACTGGCGATCACGTCATTATTAATAATTTAATGAAAAGAAATCTGATATTCTTGTACCAATTTTGGAGATTTGAAGTACATATGATTCAAATGCATTTAAATAACTCAGAAATGATTGAATGATCAAAAAATTAGTAAATCATATACAAATTATAAATCCTAAAAAAATTCGTTCACAATAACGTAACTTTTTTTAACCTGCAGACATCTCTGATTGTTCCTAAAAGATTGAAAATTCGAATCTTTATTTTTCAATCCAATCTTTATCTTTCAATTCTTTGTCCCTCCAAACGTCAGAAATATGATACAATCTTTGATCAATGTAAAGGTTGAACTTGAGACAGAGACTAAAGTAACGAAGTTTTAGGTGTTTTTTATGATAGATGTAGGTGATTGGGATATAAATTAAAGAACAAGAATATGGCAATTTTGTTGTTTTTGTTTGAGAGTACTTATTCATTTGAAAAAATAGGAAAATTATCTCGACAGTCACCTAGTTGTATCTAACACTTGGTTTTTCTTAAATCTTATCTCTAAAAATAAAATAGTGAATGATCAAATACTATATATGAAAATAATCGTGTAGGAAAACAAGAAATAAACCCAAGAGAAGCATGAAACTATCTAAAAACGGAAAGATTATTTTACATTATAGTAGTAATAAAAACAAGTTCACAGACCAGAGGAAGAGTACATAACGGTAAAATATGTAATTATTATGTTCGCCAAAAGGTGCCAGTTTCAGAAAGTCTTCCATCTTTAGTTTCGTAATTTTCCGTAGAGAAAAATTATTTTCTTGAAGGAGACTTATCCTTCTTAAGTATCTTGATCCGAAAAATTTGAAGTTTATGCTCAATAACAAAGTCAGCTTGAAGTCCAAATTTGAAAGTTCTCGAAATACAAAGCATTGAACATGAATGTCCTCTTGTTTAAATATGCTCATATTTCAAGTATCCCACATGGATCAATTTCTCGAATTTAGAGAATTAGAAAAAGTATTTCACAGCATCAACTCCGATTTATTGTATTCTGCTACCTCAAATTAGTGTGGAATCTTTCATGTTATTCAAGTCAGTTGGATGTCAAATTTCCCAATAAATTATCTAACGTATTTTAATCACCGAAAATTTCCGCATATCACATGGTCTGGTAATGGGAACCATTTCGAGATCTCGCATACGCTAGCACGTGAAAAAGACGGACTAACGTCTAGCAAAAAGTCCCAAGCCAATTCGTACGTGTCAGTCTACTCTCGCGTGCGAAAGGTTTTTGCATGCGGAAATGCGGAGCGTAACGGAAGTCGCGGATAAGGACGAACGACCCCTCCTTGTTACGTAACCGATGGAGTTAGAAATCGCTAAGACTCTTCTTGCGGGCTAGCTCTTGAAACAAATAGAACCGTCTTGTGAACTACCTCTAACTATTTATCTTTACTGCTAACTACCTTTCGCTCAAGTGCCAATTATGAAAAAATACACCAATGTTATCAGTTGAAAAAATCACAATCTTAGATCTTCAGACTCGAAAGGCAAAAATATATGTTTTATCAATATTCATGCATAGTTAAATACCGATTTAGAATTGAATATACAGATGATATAATTTTGTATTAGACTACGAGGAAGAGTCAATTTATGATGATTTTTATTCCATTCATCAATCATGCTTTAGGTTGTGGTGGTGTCTAAAATTTCAAAAATTACCCTTTCGTTAAAATCTAAAAAACTGCCTAAATGTTGAATGCTTCTGAATGAATTTATTTAAAATGAAATTTTAAAAATTCAAAATCTCTCATGGTGACGTTAATCCAATGTTTAGTTATTTGTTAGTTGACATTCTGCTTCAACCGCCAGCCGAATTTAACTGATTTTTAGTGCAGAGCTACTGAAGTTTCAGTCGAGTATGACATATTTGTAGCAGGAGAATTTCCTCAAACTCTGGTAGAAATAAGATTAATTATGAGTTAGTCAAATAATTGAAGGAACTTGTTTTTAACTCATATGAAATAAGAGAAACTTTCGAAAACAATTTGTTCAATCACAACTGAATGAATCGGTCATTGCCTCTTTATCTTTCAGTGAGTTATTCTAGTATACTCTTGGTTTTGAAATTAAATGTACGTATATATTATAATGTAACAATGAATTAAAGGATTCAGAATGAGATGAAAATTATGCCTGTCAAAACTTCATCATATGAATTATTCGAACTGTACAATTATTAATGTAAATATTTCCAAATTGCGATCTGAATATTATAAATTTTCCAAAATGAAGAATTTTCAGATTAAATATTTCTATCGTTTCAATTACAGCCCTTCAACATTTAATATTCTAAAATAGAATATCAATCAAAACCTCAGCAAAGCCACATTATGATCATCAAATAAAAACACAAGGAAATTTTCGTAAAATTAAATAGCAGGGTTAAATGATGATCTGCACGGAGAAAATGGATAGTAACCTGACCATCTAGAGTGTAAGATTGATCATATTTCAGGTTCAACTATGGAAAAGCACGCTAGATAGTGTAGCGTACCATCCGTGGAGTGTCAAAATTTGAAGGTTATCTTCACCATCCGAGAGTGTAAAGTTGAAGATCCCGGATTGTAAACGTGACCATCCCAAGAGTGTTAAATCTATTATGTTTAGATACTCAAAATGATTATCTCTGGTGGGCAAAACAATTATGTCGCTTATAATCAACACAGCTATATTTCAGAATCAAGTCCACTATTTTTTATAATCAAAACGGTGACGTCGTTATTTCCAGTTACAAATATTTTGAGTTATTAAGAATCCAAGTTAGATTTGTAAAACACAGTATATAAACTATAATATATATTATGTATCTGAAAATATTGAAGACACTTGATGCTTTTGGCATATGTAGCCAAATTAATCATGTTTTCGAAAATAAGAAAAATATTCTCAATAATATATTAAATGACTGCACAATAGAATTTCGATAGAAAATATGTAGTTTTATTTATATAAACATAATATCACATGAGTCTCATATTAAAGTGAGCTTTTTGTGCCGATATTTGGTTTTTTCAGTGCTCGTGAATAAGAACTGGCCGAGGATAGGACAAAACGGAGTGTTTTACTCTTGAATATTAGAACAAATGTTTTGGTGAAGTTTAACTTCACTTTCTCTTCGTCGTTGTTGAAGATTTGCTCATAGGTTCTCCATCCCACAGATATTCCCTAGAACAAATATAGGATATGATAGTATGAAATGAAGTACAACTTCAATGTTATAAAAAATTATAGATATAAAAAGGTATTTGATTCAAAATTTCCGAACCTTTTGCGCTGACAAAAATTCAAAGAATTCGAGCAACAAAAAATTCAAAATTTATACTTGGCAGCATTATAATTTTACAGGCTAGACATAAGTAAGCTGAGAACCTTAATAAATTATTCCGAGAGAAGCAATTTTCTTCAATTTTAAGACGTTTTTGGTTCATAATTAGATTTTGCCCAAATTCAGGGAAATTTTCTAGCATGATCCTCAAGTCATCCTTTAGGATCCGTTTAATGGGCTCTAGAACACTCAAAACTGGACATCATTTCAAAAGTTATTCAACATTTAGAAAAGATTTGAATATTTTTGTTGAACGAATTAATAAAGATAAGTCTAATTTCTCGTTCATTCGATTTGAAATTCCCGAACCTTTTGTGCTAAAAGAAATTAAAAGAACTCGAGAAATTGAAAATTAAAACATTCATACATGGCAGCATTATAATTTTACAGATTAGTCATAATTAGGCTCAGAACTTTTATAAATCATTCCGAGTGTAACAATTTTCTTTAATTTTACAACTTTTCTGGTTCAAAATTAGATTTTGGACAAATTCAGGGGAAATTTTTTAATTACTCAAGTCATCTTCTTTGACGTTTGTCATTGGCTCCAGAATACTTTAAACTATACATAAGGTAATACTGTAGAACCACGGTTTTTCTGGATTTATTATTTTAATTGCAATTTTCATTTTAATAACTTTCATTGATCATTAAAGACGAGATTCAGTCAGGAAGAAATTAGTAATTGTATATGTGTTTTATCAAATAAAAAATCATTTTTTAGAGGTGATATTTATTGAAAACTCCTGGAAAGGTGATCATATGTCACAAAATTAAATCTCCCCCACTTTACATGAGTAATAGTAATTAGAGTTTGGTGTATTTATCCCTAAATTCCGGAGTGAATAACAGGAACAACTTGCTTTTTTTAGCACGTTTTAAGGTTAAGTAACGAAATAAGAGCAATTTAACCTACACTTCAGTTATATCTGACCGCATTCCCAAGTTTGAAACAGCCTTTGGGAACGAAAAAATATATAAAAACGATAATTTTATCGCTTCCCTCGACTGATTGTTTTTCATGCCCAAATGAAGGTATTTCAATACAAATTGCAAAGAAAATTATGAAATTCAGAAGAGCTGTGATTCTTCAGTATTAGCGCTCATTATTTCAGGAGTTAACATTTGAAAATAAAATTTATATTCAAAAACGCAATGGAAAAAGAAATTTCCATAATTTATCAATTAATAACATCAATATACCTTTGAATATCTCGATGAGATGCTGCCCGCATTGCCAACTCTTCATGAACTCTAGATAAGCAGATGATACTGATGATGCCATTATTGTGGATATATTTCCTGCGAAATAAAGTTGAAGGTCAAAAGATGGAATTTTTGTTCAAGTAATTTATAATATATTTGCTTATGATTTCTAATAAAATAAACATATTATAACTTCACAAATATTATTCAAACCCTAACCTCAAAACTGTCAGTTTTATGAGGTCTGGATACTTATACAATAAGTAAAATGAATACTCACCAATATTTCGGATGCAAATCACAACAGCAAAACTTCACTTTACACAACAGTTTGCAAATTACGAGTAAATTTACAATTTTAAATGCAATAACTTCAGTAACCGAACTCGAGAAAGTTCTAATCTTTAGCGCGTCCTTTGAAAAAAAGGACGGTTCGCATCACACCCGGTGATGCCAACGGACCACGCTTTTTCAACCTGCGCGCAACACACAAATTGAAGATGGTTTACTTGACTATCCCAGAGTGTAAATTCCGTTATCCTAGATCGTGAGCTTTACCCTCTGGAATGGTCAAAATAAGTAAAATCAATATATTCAGCTTAACAAACCTAGAGTGCGGATTCGATCATCCCTGAATTAAAATGAGTCTGATTTTTCGTAGATGGTTCAGCTGAACATAAAAAATAGTCTCTCTGACTAAAGAGAAAAAATAATGAATCGTACATAATACACTCTCGAAGGTCAAACTGACCATCAATTTTTTCACACTCAAAGTTTAACACTCCATTTTCCCCGTGTGCATTCAGAAATAAATACTTCAAACTGTTTTTTATTCAACCCATTGAGCTTTGAGAATAATTCAAAATCTGTGAATGTTACAAAAAACTCTTCATGCAATTCATGGAAGAAGCATTTCAAGCAAAATTTGGTCAAGTATGGCCTCCTGATTTTTTAATAGCCGCAATGAGATAATATTGCTAAAAAACTTTTCTTATACATTTTATGCGTGGCCGTGTGCATGCAGTAGGAGCGTGAATAAATAGTTCAGTGGTTCAAAATTGAATAGTTTAAAATTTAGTCCTCCCAGCTAGAACCACAACTCTAAACACTTGAAATTCAAATATTTCGTGGAAAAAAGTTTCGAATCAGAAGCTATCAAATACACAATTGCACTAATTTTATTTGACGAACTATGGAAATTCAAGTATTTCAAATGAAGCCTCGTAGGAACATATAATTCTAGATTGAAGTGTTGAAAAATTCATATTTTAAAGTCATGTTATGTATTAT
>WSXT02020579.1:0-14165 GCA_011762715.2 Neuroterus valhalla | reverse complement strand
TGACACTCCTATAAAAACCCGTAGAATAAATGTGACGTTAGATTGACCAGAGCCGTGTGGCGGCGCTGGCTGTACTTTCAGGCCGATAATTATTCTATAGCATGAGGAAAATTCAAATTTGATTGATTTTAATTATTAAAACACGTTTTTTAGCATATATTTACCTAGAAAAAATATTTGGTAATATTTCAAATATCCATTAATTTAATAGGTCCTAAGAAAAAGTGAAGAAACAGTTATTTTTATGACTATATACGAATTACGCTTCCCACAGAATACATTCAATAATTCTACAAAAATATCAAATTCATAGCATCGACATACTTAAATATCGTAAACTATAAAAATGTTAGATTTCAATTGAATTTCTTTTTAGTTTTTACATTTTTAATGATCAAGAAAATCAACAACTAATTCAACCATCTTATAAAATTCTATATTTCTCTTCCAATTTGGACAACGATTTATTTTGCTTCATTATGTTAAACCTGTAAAAAATGAAGATATCAATACAAATTAATTATGTTATAAAAATATGTCGAATACTTATAACGTTTTTTATCATAAATAATAGGGTTCATAAAATAAATAAACATTATGAAGTTGGAAAATTAAAGTGTATTTGTAAACAATATCTAAGTAGTTAAAAATGAAATATGATGAAGGTAAATAATTATTCATGTATTTCAATTATGTAGATGCATAATTATATATTTAATTCAAATAATTATATACACATTGACTAAATAGAAGAATTCAAATCGTAGCAAGCTTTGCTCGCTTCTTCTGATCCAAGTTTCCAACTAAAACGAAGGAGCTTCAACTAAAATAGTTAAATTTTCAACAGATACATTGATTTTCACTCAAAGAGAAAAATTGTGAACCAAAAAAAATGGAATTTTTAACTACAACTATGGAATTTTCAAGTCGAATAAGTTAAACTTTTCATTTAAAATTATGAACAAGGGACTTCCTTTAAAAGTTCACGTTCAATGTTGTGTTCTTGTTTGTTTTCCTTAAAATGAAAAAAAAATAATAATACTTTCTCTCCTTAAATATAGATATATATTGGAAATTTTTCAGAATCCGACTAAGAAACGTAACATTATTCTAATCAAATGATAAGAACTCTTAAATTCATAAAAAGAGAGCTGCCATTCCTCGTATTTTTACGGTACAATTTTTAAATGTCTAGCTTGCATTCAAGTGATTCCTGGTTCTTCAATTCAAAATTAGCTCTTGAAATATCCTTTTGGACAAAATGACCATATGTAATCGATCTCTCGTCTTTCACGATTACCAAGAACGTAGAGCAAGCTTTCTTTGATAATTTAAATATGAATTTTGACTAAGATCTGATAATAAATAATGATATACATATATCTAACTGTAAGGTCGGCACGATTGAAAGATGAATTGATGAAGATAAGGAGAATGACGTAGTAATTTGCAAATGTAAGCCGCTACTTGGGAGCGTGAACGGAACACGTACGACGTATATTCTTCAAGCTGAAATGCTTGCAGCAGAATATTGCCCTCGCCTCGCCCGGAATACATGGAAAATATTATGTCATGTGGCATTGCACGCGCAAGATACGTACAAGACCTTGGTGTGCAGAGGCCAATGACCGTGCGTTTGTGTGGGCGTTTCGCACACTCTCTTCCTGGGACTGACTCGTGTCGCAGTTCGCAGCTCGCAACTCGCAACTTTAGAGAAGAGAGAGAAGAGAGAGAGAGAAGAGAGAGAGAAGAGAGAGAGAGAAGAGAGAGAGAGAAGAGAGAGAGAGAAGAGAGAGAGAGAAGAGAGAGAAGCTCACACGCATCAAGAGCAAAACACACAAATATATTTCGACCAAAAGTCCGGCAGGTTCAAAATAAAGTACCAGACGACTTACAAGCCGTCGACCACTTATTAACGAGGTCAACGAGGATATATCGAGAAAATACAGTTTTAGAAGGTATTCTATTTTTGCAAATGTCAACAACAAAATAATATCTGCCATAATGGCATAATCCAAAGATCCATTCTATCAGTTTTTATTTGAGGAGCTGACAGCAAGAGCGCAATAAGGAAATCTCCGTAGCAAAAATGCGTTGGGAAAGTTGCGGGCAAATTTATTTTAAAAAATATGCCCGCTCAGCGCAAGCACATTCTCATCGCTCGAGGCTCGCTTTGCTCGCAAGTTTGAGGGCGCGCATTCGACGAATCTTGCGCTTCACGCCCGATCTTCGTACTTCCCTACTTTTGTGCACAGAGCTTTTAAAACTTAAAAACAAAATGCCGACTACTGGAATTTGATGATTGTGTATTCTCTTTTTTTTTAAGATTCTACGGCTTCAACGAATACATTCTCATCGCGTGTCTCATGCTGCGCACTCGATAAAAAATTGGTTTGAAACGCTAACTTTTCTGTACTATCTTTACCTCTAATGCATTGGATGTACATTATATTACTTTATATACCTCGCACCTTGCTTTGTTTTTCATGCATTCAGTTAGTATATTTTTAATCTCATTATTATTATGATTGAAAACAAAACTACGTGTCCCGTCAAAAAATTAATGATAACAAATATGTAGCTCTTTTTTTGGTAGAGAAATTTTGTTGCTACATTTTTCTTACAAGTTAGGTAGTTTTGCTAGATATTCAATTTCTTCGGAATCTATTCTCTACGTTTAAAACAAAAACTATGCGTCCAATCTAAAAGTTTATGACAAAAAATTTATATCCAATAGATTAGTTTTCTCAAAAGTTGGCATGAATACATACAGGCAGGAGTTAGGAATACATACATACACACATACATACATACATACATGCATACAAACATACATACACATATACATACACACGAATTCGCATAAACCTGTTTTTCGGGTTTAGTGTTTTCTCCAACATAACAATGAATACCTATATGAAGTGAACTTATCCTTCGTACGTACATATGTATAGTAGCAAACTTATATTTTACAAAGCCATTGACAAACGAGAGCTGGTTGAAAGCCAGAGCCTAATAAATGGAATAAATTGACATATTTATGGATGAATGAATACATAAATAGCTAGTCAAAAATTGCAACGTAAATGAACATTCTCCCTCAATTATAATTAAGATAATCAAAGAGAAATTGTCAATATTTACGTTCTAATAATTCTTATAAATATATACTTCGTTTTTTGAGATTAAAAATGAAAAACATTTGCGCAAATTATTTTGCTGTTTAGAGTAAACCTTCTTTAACTGAAGTAGTAAATGAAATTTTAGCCCTGCAACAGCTGGAAAATTGCAGCATTAACTCAGAGATAGTTCACTATAAAAAGTGATATTTTCACGTTAGTTAATTAGAGGACCTTTAATTTCACTTACTGTCAGTGAAAGTATCACTTAAATAAAGCGTAACTGTTTTATTACTGGAATCTCAATGATTCAGTTTAGGAAAGCGATATCTTCCTATTATTCCATGTATTTGCAAAGGATTATTAAAATGAGACAGAAGTAAACATATATAAAGCGTGGAGCAAATGTTCTGATCAAATAAATCATTTGATTGTTTACTGTTATTCTCTTATCTTGCATTAGTGTCAGTTTTGTAGGAAGAATGCAGTAAATACCTAAATGTTGTTAAAAATTACGTAGTAGTCACACATTGAAAAAAATAATGCTTAATAATCCTTTATGAGGAAATGAAATTGAGACAAGGAAAAAAAACGTTCTCATTTAAAAGGATTATACAGTATGTTATCTAATATTGATCTGAAAGCCAAAAATATACGCAAATGTACGCTTTTTAAGAGAACTAAAAAGAAGTAATGTCTTATTGAAAACATCATAGTAACCCGTGCCTATCAATAAAGTTTTCCTTTTTTGTATACACTCCATTTTATTGTTTCTGCTGCACGTTATTCTAATGCCGCATTATTCAAATATTTTCAAACTCGATGCCGAAGGCATTTCTTGATTTCTATTCCGCAGGAGTACAAAACAATAATACGAGAATGACGAGATATCCAAATAATGAGAAAAAAGAAAAAGGAAGGAGAGGCTTCAGGAATGCTATCTTCATTCAAACAGAGGGAATCAGCAAATAATACACGTTCGATTACGCAAGGGAGCAGTGCACTCTTCTTGGGCATCTATTCATATCTCAAGGCTAACTGCCTATACAGAAGATATCAAAAGTAACAGATCCCTATCCACTCTCGAGCATCGACGAACGTCGCTTGACACGTGAACTACAATTTGCTAAATAAATATTGATGTGCGAAGGTTAATGCATCTTAAGAGGCCACTAACACTACCTCTCCCTAAATACGCACACAAACACACATGCAAGTTTAATTATTCACAGCTTGCTACGCTATAGGCTTGATTACTATTTTGATTTATGACATTACTTTTCCAACTAGGAACTATGTATTGGAAATGGATTCAAGGATATTCGGACGTTTTCATAGGCATTGCGTAAAATAATTATCATGTCCAATTCCAATAAAAAATTCAACAGTACTTTTGACGAGACATCTAATCATGCTTCCAAGAATACAGGCAAGCTCGATGGAGTAACGATTACTAAAGATTTATTCATAAGCGATAAGTATAAAGAAAATGTATGCATATATGGCTAAATGTCGACTAGCATTTAGATAAAAATAAGGAAATGGACTTTTGCTTCCTAAATTTTATCAAGTAAGAAATTTGTAACTGAATCAAATCAGTAAGAATTTTCACCGATTCCTAACCCAATATTGATGATACCAAAGAACGGTAAAATCCAACTGATTGAAATTTAAGAAAGTATAGGAAGAGATTCTCATTTGCTGAAGGGACCCAATTTATCTTTCCAATACTATATTGCCATTTAAAGATTCAAGCCCTTGAAAGTAAATGTGATACAAGAAAATTTTTGGGGTAAATAATATTTTGATAAAAATGCTTCATATACTTTGAATTTGGAAATTCATTAACAGGTTTAAACAAATCTCAAGTTCAAAAATTTAGAATTATTCGAGTTATTCTACAATATTCTAATAGTATAAATCTCTTAAGAATGAACATTTTAGAGCAATTATTGAAAACTAAAGAGTTTGAAACGCAATGAATGCGAAAAGTGAGTTGGCAACTGACTATTTTCAACGGCCATGTGTGTCAGCAGTGCGCATTAGCTGTTGATAACGGAGAAGAATAAGAAAAGTTACTGATAAGATTGTTTAATGACTGGTTAAATTATGTTCCTCATAAAAATGCACTTACGAGCTGCAAAATAACACTCTATCAACGATAATAAAGAGGTCTCATTATTGCCTCTGTTATGACGAATTCCTCATGGATATTTTCAAGATTCATATATTGACGTGTTTAATGTTTTCACGTACATTGAGATTCAAGGAACGACTTATCTGCATTTTTATGGTACATATCTGTATGGCAGATATCAAACTTACTTTATTATCAAATTTGTTTGAAAGATGGAAAATTTGAAAACAATTTATGCTCTAATGAGTGCAAAATTATTGAATTGTTTTAAAGTGACGTAAAGCTTTCGAATAATTTTCATATACTGTCGCGGCTCGACAAAAAAGGTTTTTCCTGTATATCTCCTGTCTTTTAAGTTGCTTCTTCCGTTTTTTTGCGTCCTTATCGGGAATTAGAAGGAAATTATTCAGGTTTTATTCATAAAAAATTCTTTCAAAAAAATTGAAAATTCAATTTCGATAATGAGAAAAAATTGTCACGGTGTGGTATGCTCCAAAGCGCAACAGTCAAACGCACGAAACCTCCGCCGTCAGCCAAACGAACGCCAGCAGTTACAGAGCCGCGAAACGATAGTGGCTTCGATCAGTAACGCGCAAGGTTCCCAGCTGAGAATGCTGCGGATCGCTACTGGTTTCATAATTTTGCTTGAGTAGTTTCAGAAGAGCCTTGCTAAGAATACCTGAAAAGAAATGCGTTCCCTGTAGAATCCGTTATATTTCAAACTAGGAAACTGATTCAAATCAATATCATTATGCCAGCACGTTGTAGAAGTATTTGAATATTCAATTTATTAACTCTAAGGGACATGTGTGAAAATACATACCCATTAAAAATGAAACACCAATAATAAATCATTATGAGATAATCATTGTTTTTGTGAGCAGTTCCAAGGACCAGGTCAGCGTACACAATTTTCGTTGGAATATGAATTGGGGAGTGGAAACACGGTCCTTGCACCTAACTCATTCCTAATCGCGAACGAAACCCGTGATTCGTGGATATAGCTTTTCAAGGCTCATCCTAATTTTATGGTGTTGGATGGGAGCCAAAGAATATTGTGAAACTAAGTGTTAGCCATTGATGGTGCCTCCAGCCTCCTTCTACTTCTTTATTTCACCTACACTATCGCATAAGCGTATATATGCATATGCGAATATAATGTCGGCCACCTACAAACAGCAGATTAAAAAGAAGCTACTACAGAATTCGAATTAAATGAATGGATCTTGTTTCTCTTTACCAGAAATATAGAAAAGTGTTTTCGATATTTAATTTCGTTAGTAACTTTAATTTTTCAAAATTATTAATTTTTGCTAAGCAACAGCGAGAAATAGGGGCTGCATAAGAGCTCTTCTAACGATAAGAGGAACTCAGCGCGTAATTTGTCTAGAGTCTGTGTTGTGAATTCTGGGAAACAAGAGCGAATAGTTATTGCGAATATTTTAAAATATTTATTTATACGCGTGAGCACACGTGCGTTTGCACACTGACGCGATAAGTTTCATAATACGTTCTCCTTCCTCCTCCTGTCTCTATCTCCATTTCCATTTTTCTCTGCGACTCAGTTGGGATTTTCCGTTGTTTTTTTCTCCTTCTTATCATCACTGTGCCATCATATTGACTCTGATGTCAGAGGAGGATCAGATGTCAAAGGAGAAGGAAGCGAGCTAACAACCCAATTTGCGGACTGTGGAGTTCTCTATAAATTCCATGCAATAACCACAGCACTGTACCGCACCACCCGTGTTCACTGTTTAGTCATCTCTTCTCTGCACAAAACAACATAACTCATCGACATGACGGCATGTGCAAAGTTAGAGTATGACCTTGATCCCACGCGGCCATTAGCCGAGACCAGAAGAAGGCAATCGCGGTGATTGGCCCCTACCCTTTGGAAAAGAACGAGTTTGAGCTTTGCAGTGACCTTGGCAGGGCATTGACCGCAAATCCTTCACTTCCTATTGGCCAAACTTCACTTCTAATAAACCACGGGTCCACGTCTTTTGGGACTCTGGACCAACTTTACGAATTTATTGTTGCTCGCGCACAGTTTTGCCTTTTTTCTTTCCATCTCCTTCCCTCATGTATGACGTCACGCAGAAGAGATTTCGATAGAATACTGAATAGAATGGGAAGCCTTAAGCAAAAGAAACGCTGGTCCACTACTCTATTAATTCGTAGAAGTCTTTGTCGATCCGAATCTCAGGGCCACTTTGCATTCCCGGAATGCGAGCACACGAGATTGATTTTTATCGAAGCTTTGCCACGGGGCACGCACAACTTTTTGCTACAAAAATATAATTGTCAATAAAGGTTGAATGAATGATGATAAAGATAAATGATAAAGGAGAAGAAGAAAAAGTTAAACAAGAAGAAGGATCTATATTGCATCAATGCGTTAAGATTCGATCTAAATTTTCATCTCCTCTCTTGGTTATTTGATACTTTTTGGTTGGGTAGGATTTTGGGAAAAATTCCGGTCACCCTGTGGAATTATCTCTAGAATTTTTTGTTTCAAGTGAAAAATAATAGTCAAACAATAGAAGTAGACTAAAAACCGGGAAGTTCTTCTACGTGAACCCTGTGGTCAATAATGTTACTTATCACCTTGATTTGTGGGAAAGACGGTGAAAAATAGACTTGGAGGACTACAAAATAATGGTTCTAGGGATTTCTACGGATTTCACAAGGTTTTCATGAGAATTGTATACATATGAAACATTTTATTTCAATTATAGGAGTTGACCCACCCTTCCAACTTTTGTAACGCTTTTTGTCTTTCTTAATTTTTTCCCTGTAGTTCTTCTCCATTATGTAAAAATAAGCTACAACTCCTGATACTCCTTCAATGTATTACGTTTTTTACGCATGGCTAGTGAGAATGAATATAAAAAATAATGATAACGATGAGGAACAGGGAGACCAGAAATGGCAAGTACATGAATAATCCCAAAATTGAACAAGAGAGGGTGCTACAACGAATAAAAGCGAAGAAACGAAAACTCAACGAAGGGGTGTCAATGGCCGGCATCCTGTTGCATCAGTGCTAACCTTGACTCCAGGAAGTATAGTTTGCCCAGCAGTCGTTATATTTGCGTTCCAAGTACATTCACTCCGTTTCTCATTCCTCCAACTCTAATCCTCCCTCTCTTTCCCTTTCCCTTTCCCTTCCCCCAACCTCTAACTTCTGTCTCCCTCTTTTCCGCACGTCCAACCAGCGAACAGCTACCAAGGTCTCTCAAGCATCAAGTGCCTTGCACTCTGTCATCGTATACGCACGTGCCTATCTATAGGTCGTACCAAAGGAACCATCGATAGATAAACTCCCCACCTATATAGTAGGCTAAAAAAAAGCCTGAGTTGATGTGCGTGCGAAGTGGCGCGAAGCTTCACTAGGAAGCAGGCTCTGCCCGTCGGAACAAAAATAGCAATCAGGCTATCTAATGATTTCTACTTCAAATTTGAAATCTGCAGAAATACAATCACCTTTGCATCAAAAACCTGAACCAAGAAATCCCCTCCTTTCTTAAATTCTAGTCTCTGAATTGCTTGTCTTGAAATCAGGTTAACAATTTGTAAACATTGAAAGTCGAGACTCATAAAATCACTCATAAAATTCACTTCAAAGTCGACTGTTCTAATCAATACTTCGTTTTGTGAGTTTGAAATCTGGTGCTGCATATAGTTCTATCTGCTTCATTATACTTTTATTTAACCGATAGAGCAATATACTGGATCAAACTCAGGTAGTTATATTAAAAGTGGTCGATATGCGCAGTTGCTTGGTGGTAATTGTAACTAAGTTTGGATAAGAACCCGTTTATTCATATTAAAATTGAAATTATATAAGAAAATATTGCTGCAAGTCAGACTGCCAGTCCATTTCCAGAAATATTTCGCCACTATTATTTGTCCACTGTGCATAACAACTGCGATTTCCATTATTTGTCGTCCATTTTCTCAAATACTATAAACTATTAATCATTGAGTAGAAATCAGAAAGGTTTTACACAAACATCCTAACACAAAACAATTTTACCGGTATTTGCATATTTTTTTATCGGTACCAGCTTCGTATCCACAACCTTCTTTTAATGCTTATTTATGTCCATGACTTTGAATCACATATAAAGAGACGTGTTTTTTTTTTTAATAAAAAATTTTGAATAGTTGAAAACATGAATTCCAATTTTACCAATACAGATGAGTTATGTCGTATTGTAACAGGCTGCTAAAAGGAATGCAGTAGGAATGTGGTTTTCCTACAATAGACACTTTTCTATGTTAGTCTAGGAAGGGGAAGTCGCCCTGGAATGGGACTCACCCTGTAGCCCTTGAGGGATGCGGCAGTTCCATACATACCTTCGCTACGGCAAGATACTGCATTACTCGCTCTATCTTTAAATAAATAAACTGCATGGATTTACGAATCCATGCCAGATAGTGAAATGAATTGTGTTTTATTAATCGAGGTCCATAGACCGTCACAGTATCCCTAAGTTATAAAAGAATTGAAAGAAGAATTGAGACACAAAAGTTAGTTATTTTGCACTTGGTGAAATAAAAAAAAACTCGTTAAAATATTCAAAGAATTTAGCTTGAAAATCCACCCTTTTCTTCAAAGTTCAACAAGTTCTGCCAAAAAAAATCACATTCCAACATGGGAAAATTTAATCCCTGGCCCTTATATTCATTGCTATTCAAAAATTTAACGATTTATCTACTCCACAGTCAAACTTATATGGAAACCAATAGAAACGTGGAAAATCATGGTGAATGTGAAATCCTTATCCATTCAGCTACAACCCTCTGAACTGCAGTACCAGGAAAACTAAGGAAATTCATTTTCCCTAAAATTTTTAAAATAGGTAATTTTTTGAGAGAAAGATTCTGTGAGACCTCTGTTCAAGAATGAAGTAAAAATTAGAGAAATCCTTCATAATATAAATTGAGACATTTGAATAATCTAATTCTGATCCATCTTTTTTTTGTAAGCATAAAGATCTTTCTTTTCTTCAGTTTCTTACAGATAAGAACTGTTGATATTATTTAAAATTCTTCCGCGTATAAAACTGGCTTATGAAACAGGAAAGTGTGCACAGGCTCAGTAAGCTGACACGTGCGGCAAACATTTGCAAAAACGCGCTCTGCATTTATCGTTTGTCTCAGAATAGAATATAGGACGAATATTTTTACCACGAAAAATTGAACCAACTATTTTTGTTCTTCTGCGTAGAAATCTGCAGTTTCAGCTAATGGGTACATATGAAACAACTTTCTGAAGAATCAATGAGATTTTACAGCTTCAAATAGCTATAAATGGATCACTGATTTGAAATAGTAAGGATTTATTACTATATAACAAAAATTTATGAACAATGTTCTAATAATGCTAAAATTTGAACAAAATATTTGTATCTGAAACTTCCGAAAAAAATTCAACGCAAATAAACAACATCATAATTATCAAGTGCAATCTGATTATTATATGGTTTATCACTTTCAGTGCGTCTCCACCGCCAAAGATAAGAATCATTGCAATGACGAAGCACGCACCATTGTCGAACACGTGTATAATATGTTAACATTTAACAAGAAAAAAGGTTAAATACAAATGTTTAGGAAACAACCGTTTCAGTAGTTCCTTTTTTTGTCGTGAAAGAAAATTGTCTACATTTTTCACTCGAATGATATTCTGGACTCGAGAGAGAAAAACATAATTACGAATAATTCCTCTGAATAAACTTTTATCTTTATGATAAAAATCAAAAAATTAATGGTACGGAATGAACAAATTAAAAAATCTGAACAGCGAGGAAAAAACTAGTGCATTCAAAATAAAAATAATGATAGCAATGAATTGCTGAAACAGCCCAGTTTCTCCTTCAAAGCACAACCTTGATAGTACGACATAGATAACGCATTACTAACATTTCCGTTGCTGATGCACATCAGACCTCGTAACCTACTTTATGTCATAAGTAGGTCGCACAGCCAATCATACGGGCTCTATTTTCTTTCATTCTCATATTTACTGGTAGTTCTGATACTAGAAACTAAAAATACTCAGATTTTTTGCAGTTATTAATTAATAAAAATCACTCCTTACGACCTTAAAACACTGTCTGAAATACACATGAACAAACTTGGATCTTTCAATTAATTTATCATGAAATAAATTTTCAAACAGGTTAATTACATGAATCTTGGAAACCTTTTTCTCAATATCCGATTCCTCGAGCTTGATTTGTATTTTATAGCTCCTAAAATTGAATTCAATGGTAGAAAGTTAAAATGATTCCATTTTAATCTTGCTTTTAGCGGGACGCGTAATCTTTATATTACACCTTGGAACAAGTCATTCTTTGCTCCAATCAAGTATTTTTCTGTTTAGGGACTATTTCATCGAATTTTAAAGCTTAGTCACGTACCTAGTCATTTGTTAAGAATTTTTCGTTTGTATTTTTTTAGAAAAATGTATTTTCTGGATTATTGTTAGAAATTTTTTGAAAGTTTAGACACTTTTAGAAAAACAAAGTAACGCTAATCAGGTGCTGTTAACTGAATGTGATTTTCAAGAATTCAAACCTGAAATTCATTCATGAAAATCCATTTCATCTTATTTTTTATACGTTAAACTGGTATTTTCGCTTTACCTAAATTAACAATGTGAATTATTTTCTATTATATTATAATTCGCAGATATTCTTAAATATAAATCCTGCAGAATATTGCAGATAGAACTCAAAATTTCGACCTAACCTTAAAGACAATCCACATATTTTTAATTTTAAGATTCTAACGCACGACTTTATCGTAAATAATTTATCTACCATTCAGGTACGTAATTTTTCAAAATTCGGAAAATAAAATTGAATTTCGAATCGAACAGGACGAATTTCCAACCAAAAAGTTTAACTTTCGGCCAAAAAACATGTCTTCAAGGAAATAGTTGAATTTTCAACAAAATAATTAGATTTTCAAAAGAATTGTCGAATGTCAGACCAAATGAATTTCCGAACTACAAAGATGAATTTTCTACCAAATTGTCAAATTATCTTGCAAAAGAGATTACCCTTCATTTGAAAACAGATGCAATTTTAATCATATAATTGAATTCTCAAGTCATATAAACGAGTTTTTTTCAAAAATAGTTGAATTCTCAAAAAAAAGTTCATTTAAACTGAGAAGAATGAATTTCCATTCGAAAAAGATATATTTTCTACTATCAGAAGCGAACTATCAATCGAAAAGGACAAATTTACTAAGAAACAGTTCAATTTACAACGAAAAAAGAAATATTCAACAAAATCGTTGAATTTTCAACAAAATAATCGAAGTTTAGAAAAAAACTCAATTTTTAATCGAATAGCTGAATTTTTGATAAAAAATATGAGCTTTTTACCACGGAGACTAATTTTATATCAAAAGGCCAAATTTCAACAAAATACATAAATTTTCAAACAATAAGTTGAATTTTTATCTAGAAACTATGAGTATTCTACCAATAATGGAAGAGTTAAATTTCTAGTTTAAATAACTGCTTTTTAACCAAAAGAATAAATTCTGAACTAGTTTTATTCAACAACGAAAACAATACGATTTTTTAACAAAATAGTTAAGTTCTCAAGCAAAAAGTTGCATGTTTCAGTAAATATCAGTTATTTAATCAGGATTAATAAAATTTCAACGATAAAGTTGATTCTCAGTCAAGACAGATAAATTTTCAACTGGAAAAGATAGGTTTTTTGAGCATACAGAAACTAGTTAAATCAGCCGTTTCGAAAATTAATTAAGAAAAAGAAATTATTTTCCACCAAATTCTTTGAAAAAGACGAATTTTAATTTGACATAGACACTATTAATTATATTGTTCAAGCAATAAGGAAATATTCAGATATCCAACTCTCTGCACGAGCGCATGTCAATGTTGTTTCTGGACATAGATATTGCACACCAATTTGTAGAAAAATGATAATTATACATTTTCCTACAATTATTAGTAGTTATTATAAAAATAATTTTAAGGGTAAAATACAGTTTAATGAAGGTCTGTTTTACCCTATTTTGTGTGGGTGTTGTCACGCGCGTAGGTTGCGTATGCTCTAATATTGACGATACTCGCCTACTTATCGTCACTTACATTTCATCGCAGTACGAAATGTATATTTACAATCCTTGGGTGATCATAGAAATCAGGTTGTCGAAAGAGTGCATTATGCAGGACTGACCTCGGGAACGGCTCAAGCATGCCACGATTCACAAATCATCATTGTTGAACACAATAAAACCAATCTTCCGTTTGTTTTTCTTAGAGATTTCAACTTCCAGGGATAGATCATGGCCCTAAATTATCAGCATGTAGAACACGAGCCAATTTTCTGTGAAAGTGGATCACCAAGTCGCTTTATTTATAAATCTCTCAGTCCTTTGAAAATGATGCGTACAGTGTATTCAACATTTAGAAGAGACAATTCAAAGAGTGGATTCACTCTTCAGAAGAAAATCCTCTGTTGCGAAATCTTTAGAATGGTGACTGTCTGGCAGAATTTTACGGGAGTATAGATCACACGGCAATAAACAGCGGCAGGTGTGCAAAGTCAGAAAATTATGTCGACCTATTTATACAATTCCTGTTAGTTATATACACAGCGATGAGTTATAATCATCCGCTGCTTCTGATGTGAACGTGCTTTTTATGTGTCGAGTGCGGAAAACTGCATTCGTTACACCTGAAAATCCTTTTCATCTTTCGACACTCTCCTTCACAGAATTTGTCTTCTGCTGATATATGTCAAAAATTGCCTAATCTGAAACGGGAATTTTAGTCATTACAGGTTTAGCAAGGACGGATGTAATAAATTTTTATTGTGGTTCTCGTTTCCTAAACATTGAGAATCAATTATATA
>WSXT02020568.1:0-14166 GCA_011762715.2 Neuroterus valhalla | reverse complement strand
AGTGGCAACAGAAAAGCGACCGTTTTTGGTGAAGTCCATACGTTACAGATTGGTCTCCTTATGTCTATTCTCCATGGTGGCAGCCTAGCCGAATGCCGCCATTGCTAGTTCAGGTGGCGAACCAGGAAGTATATCTATGGGGACGGCGATATGACAAGCTAAGCGTAGAGGGCAGTACTGAGTTTAGAGACATGACTTTTGCGCAGCTGTCAGGACAAGAGCGTACAATTCTGCCGTCCAAACTAAAAAGATACATAAGTGACATTGACGCTTAGGTCGACTGTTTCCATTGCCGGGTATGGAAGAATGACCCTCAACCGCAATGTCACTTATGTATGTTTTTAGTTTGTACGGCAGAATTGTGATATAATTATTTAAACAAAAAATATAAAAATGGAATGAAGTGTTCAGTATAATGTGAGAACAAAATGAAATGCCAATGTTTCAGTTTGAAGCTGTAGTTAATGTTAGGTTTTTGTTACAAGAAAACTGTGGTAGGTAACATAGTGTTTTGAGGTTAGATGATTATGCCGGTGTCGACTGTGATGGATCTATCTTTTCCTCTAGATTGATCGCTTATGCTAAATAAAATCAATATGAAATTACAATGTTCATTTTTAATATGACATGGTAAATGGACTACGAAAAGCACAAGTTGTGTGACGAAGATGGTAAAATTGAGAGTCGAGGGAGAAAAGCGATTTGACAGCTTGTCGTTTAGAGGTCAGGGACTCTTCTTATGATTTTATACTTGTTGCAAAGAAGGCACAGAAACAAAATTGTCTTTTCTCTGAATATTTATTTTATTTAATCAAAAAAATCTACCTGAAATAAAACCTTTGGTGTAATAATCCTCCGCGGTAAAGTTTGTCAAGCACAACCGCGACGCTTAACTCGGACAGAAACTTTCCCGTTTAATGGCTATTATCCACTTTTTCATCAGATTTTCATTATTCGAAAAGCGACGTTCGCCGTCTGTTATGTCTCCACGCTCCCTAACGATCCTAGCGGCCGCAAGTGTCAGTCGCCGTCCCCAGATATAATACTTAGTACGTATATATAGATATAGTATCGCACAGGAGAACTAGCAATGGCGGAGCCAATCAGCGCGTGGTACACTCGTCTGCCACACTGTCCCTGGCAACTCTGTATGTTCTTTGCATATCGCGGCGCGTTATTCGGATTCGAAAAGGAAATTGAAAAGCGGAAAAAATGTACATAGGATTTTTGACGCTGTAATTTGATTAGGAATCAATAAATTGAAATGCACGAAGAGAATTTTCCGACGGATACAATGATTTATAATTAGCCAAGAATTCTTCAAGATAGACGTAGACAAGATAATAGAAAGAATGAAGGGGGTATAGTCCGGTCAAATTAGACATTCGAAGATACATAAATTCCCATCAAGCTAAAAATGAGTAAAATTCTTCAAAACACACTTAAAAACAACGTATCAAAACTCCTCATCGTTCCGGTACGAGCGAAAAAATTGATTTGAGGTCAAAGGTAAAAAAATTGGGTTTTCGCGATTTTCTTCAAAAGCGTAAGTTTTATCGCAAAAGTACCTCAAACAAAAACTGCAGATCATACAATTATCTATAAAAAAGATAAAAATAATTTTTTTCCTGAAACCCCATCGGGTGACCCCCACTTTTCACCCTAGTGACTTCTGAACGGTTCACCCGGGTGAAACCGAACACTCATCAAGCGCCGTGGAACGGTTTTGAATGCACCAGAGTGCACTTTGTAAGAAACCTAAACGCTACTCAGGGTGGTAAGGGAGGGATGGCAGTTATTTACAACGTTGCTCACGCGTTGGTCACCTCTGATTTAGGATGTACAGATACTATTCTTTATAACTAACAATAAGTCTACCATCGCCATATAAACTGGACCGCTCATCTGGATGCGCGAACTTGAACGTAGTAGAAATAAAAGGAGATAGTGCTCTATCCTTTGCGCGCAGTAACGGCGCTAGCCTTTCGCGGGCCCCGTTCCATTATTCACTCTTCCCAAAATCCATTTTTCCGTCAAATAATTCTCGAACTGGAGAAGCACGAGTATGCTTGAAAGTGTCTTTTTATATAGGATAATTATTATCTTTCCATTCGATAATATTCCTTTTTTATATTTCAAATGTTCAAAATTTGGAAACATTTCATGGAATTTCTAAAATTGAAGTTTCTAATTTTAATTGGATTAAAATTTTATTATTAAAACTTGCAAATTGTATCCAATTGTCAAATATTTGATGCATGTTTAACAATAATTATTACAATTTTTTGGGTAATTTTTTACGGCAATAATTAATTTTTAAAATGAAATTACCACTGTATATAAGCATTGATTTTCATGCAAAATAAATGAGACAAGCTGAATTTAATGGATTCAATAAATCCATCAGTGTAAACTTTAATATTCATGACCTTAATTTTGACCAAGTTCTTTATTTTGTAATTTTATTTTGAAACGAATATCATTGATGATATTTAATGTAGTACATAATAATAATATCACAATTATTCATCTACATATAAATAATATATGTCGATGCTGTAAATAGATGTTTCTTAAGGTTATGACGTCAAGTCAAAAATATAATAATATAATTACCTGTGAAATGAACGCCCTTTGCCCACGTTGCTTCGCGCTCAACAAACAAAGCACATAAAAACCATTTTTTTCGTTATTCGGATTATTTATATTGAAAACTTCAAAGGAGCTTGGGCCGTCGAAACCGAAGCTCAGTCCCCATTGAGGGTCCCGCTAACTACTCATACAGGCTTGAGCCGAAACCAAGAGCCAATCAGAAAAAGCGAGACGGAGACAACCGAGCATGCATTCTATGTCCCTTCTTTTGTACACCAAAATAGATGCGCAGTGGACATGAGCGGTCCAGTTTATATGTCGATGAAGTCTACTGAGCCATCCCTGCTTAAAAAATACTTCCACGGCTCACGTTACTAGGCTTGAAATTTGTTGGTTATGCTGTACTTCAAACGTATATTTGATTCTTATCCACAATATCTATTTTGTGCATCTAACAATGATTTACGTATTTCAATACAAATCATGTGTGAAAATTATCGTAAAATTGAATTAATTATTTTGAAATAATTATTTATCCATAATTTCAGTTTTACCGCATTTACATATTTACAACACATGGCCTGTAAATGATGGGTGAATGACGGTGAGACCGCTGATAGTCCCATCTCTAGATAGGTTTCATCATGAACTCAACTTACCAAAAATTTTATGAAAAATTTCATGAAGAAAAGTTTGCTACTTCTACAGGTAACGTCTTTCAGAATTTTAGATAGTTCCTTGTCATTGATGATTCTGAGAGTTCTGCATTAAAAGAATTAGATTTTAATTTTCCTTTATAATTCCGGTATCTTGATGATTCCTCTTAAGGCATTATTCTAGAAAAGGTAAAAAATGTTATTGGTCATTTCAAACCTCTTATCAGGAACTTCACTTTACCTAAGAAATTGGAAAGAATAGCTGAATCAGTTTTTTGGACATAGAGTGAATTGAGAGTCAAGATACTAATATTGTTACCAGTCGGTATAAGACAAGTTCATTTTCAGGACGAATTAAAAATTTCTCCCCATTTTGTTCTGTTCAAGACAAAATTTCTGTAACCAAAAACTTGATAGAAAGAGCTCTAGGTTTGTCCCATGTTTCCTTTTACGAAGAAAATTTGAATATTAATATGAATATCATTTTCTCAATCAACACTTACGTACATTTGATTGAAAAGTATATTGAAATTAGAACTAAACAAATGAAAGTCAAGAAAATAATATTTCACCTATGGATATTAGGAAAAAATTAATTTCCTTCAATAATTTTGTTTTGTCACATTTAAGTTGAAGTTCAGGAAGTTTTTGAGTTTATGTGGAAAAATTATGAAATCCATATTAATTTTTAGAGGTCCATTCAAAATGTATTCGATGAAAACTTTTAGTGAAGATCCATTTGATGAATTTGAGAGAAGTGATATTATTTTCAGAATAACCCTGGAAAATTTGAGGGATTACTTACTTGAGAAAGACAAGCAGACTCTTTAACGCGAGTATGGAAGAGCATATTCCGCCCGGGACGTCATTATAAGAGTGTACGTGTCAAAATTGCCAAGGATCTTGTTGGTCATGGGTTGGATTGAGTCTGTGTAAAAGTTTCACGTTGTGAAAGTAATAAAAGTTGAGAATTTGAGGAAATAAAAGGATTCATCAATCAACTTGAAAAGAGATGTGCGAAAATTGAACAAGATTTACAAGAGTATGGTTAACTATGTTCGAAAATGAAGCTCCAAGAACACATTTCGCAGCTCCACAAATAAATCAAGAGAATTACCCTTGGAGTCTGACTATGTCTAAATAACCCCATAAACTTCAAAATCCATAACCCTTTGACCCTATAACATCAAAATACGAACCCCACAACCTGGTAAGAACGAGACATACTGTGTTATAGGATTTCAACGCGCATAAATCCTTTCTTTGCCGTGACCAAGAGTCCCGGGGTTATGTCATTTTTAGGCTAAGGGTTTTGGGATTATGATTCAAATAGATTAAGGGGTAAGAGGGTTTCTGGGATGAAGTGGTCAATGTGTGGAGGATTGATTGTGTTTTTGTCATATTCTTCGAGGTTATGGAGAATTCTGACGTAATGAGGTTACATGGAACCCGAATTTGGATTCAGTGACCTTGAACACATATTGTAATAGGCAGTCACACAGTAAAAGCCAAGTGTGAATGAAACACTCGTTTCACAACTTGGGGTACGAAGTTTTATTTCGGCAAGTTTGTCGATCATGCGCCACAGTCGATAAACATTGTTTGGTGCGTTATTTGCACCTCGTAATATTAGTCGACAACTCTACACATGCAGGAAGCCTCCATGCATGCAGAGCAGACGATCTTTTCACGTGGTATATATTATGATCACTGATCTGTATTTCACCCTGGATGGGAGATGGCCTTGTATTTTCAGGTTAAAACTATTGCCTGCTCAATATTGCACGCTTTCCCATATGTTACCATAGTAAGCCGTCTCAAGGACACTCTCCACTTTACGGCTTCAACACACTGATATGTATAAAACACTGGATAGAAGATAGCCATGTATTCATAGGTTGAAACGCGCATAGAATAGGAGCTATCGATACGAGTATCGTCTAACATGCCAATGCACGATGTCCCGACTTGGGATGTTAACAAAGTCTGCTTAATCAAGAGAAAAACATGCTTGTATTTACGGCTTCATTTTGGAACGTGTTCATGGCGTCATCTTCTTTCCAGTGTGTAATACGGATCAGTGTCTGAGGCTTCCCTATTTAGTGGTAATAATCAAGCCGACATCTTGGTTCCGATCCATATGAGAAAAAGAATGGCATATTCCTGCATACCTTTTATCCTTACTTGACGCATTGGTTTTGGAACCTAGATAGCCGTTTGGATATTCAACGTAAAAGAGGCCCCTTGTTTTACTTGATGTCATTAACACACCAACTATACTACAAAGACCATGTTAAAAACTGGAAATACCATGTGTCGAAAATACCTCACATAGTTGGCTTATCGCACCCAAAGTGCCAAGGCAAAGTGAACGTCATTCGGATTCTATCTCCAATAAAATTTACTCACATGTTTTTACTGTGCAGACTATAGAGGTGATTTTCTTAGTTTTTCTTGTAGAGCTGCATTATTCTCTTCATCAAATCAACCTTTTTGATGGATTCCGTCGAAAATTTCAGTTTATTTCTAAGATTCATAATTCACAACGCATTTTGGGTATAGTTTGGCTTCTGAATTGAAGGGAATCCTCATGGTTTTTGAGTTGCTGAGGAGCAACTTTTGTTACCTTAAAAACTTTCGTTACCTTAAAAATGAGTGCTGAGTAAATACGAATCTATGGGGGACACTCTTACTTGGAACAATAAATGCAATCTTTTCTACTGTGATTTCAGACTTTGCAGCCCAAACTACGTCAAACCAGGGAAAACATGGCAAAAAAAAAGAAGAGAAAATTCATGGGAATCAATTATCTTAAAAAACACTATTGTGGATATCACAATCCTAGAACTTTGAATGATACTTTATTGCAATTTCAACAAAATTGGTGAATTTTCAGAAAAAATATTAATTCGCAGCACAGAAAGGCCTTTTTCCAACAAGACAGTTAAGTGTTCTAGATGAAAAGTCAAAAGTTCGAGAAAGTAACATAACATTTCGATACAAACAACTGAAGTCAATTTCCGACCGATGAAGATGAACCTTCAAGCAGCGATGGGATTTGAAAAAAATATATAATAAATTCCAAACAAAAGAAGTTGTGAAGCCACGAAGTACTACAAGGAGACCGCACGCCCCGTGTCGGCGATGTTGAAAAAGAGCCCACAATCGCAATACACTGTATTTTAATTTTCATCTCTTCACAAATGAGAGCGCTACGTACGGGAACTGTGAGAACGACGTGATCACGTGAGAAAAATTTTCAAATTTCAAATGTTTCACACACACACACACTTTGTGCGTGACACCAACTGACACTAGACATAACCTCGACTCTCTGCTTGACACTTCCCAGCAGATGATAATTTGTAATTATATATTTCCATTGAAGGGGCGCTTCTTTCTGGGAAGAAATGATAATTCGAAACAGGCGATCGCAAACTGGCGCCGGGCGAAATGTATGGCGTGCGGTCACCTTGTAGTACTTCGTGTGTGAACCCAATTCAATAGTTGCAAATTCATAGAAGGAAGATACATAATTTAGAAAACATTCGAATTTCTAATCAAGTGAGTTGAATTTTTATCAACAGAAGAAGAATTTCCAACGAAATGGTTGCAATTCCAAAAAAATGAAAAAAATGTTGACACCAAGTAGAATCTAATTACGATCGATGTTGTTTATTCAAGAATAGTGTTTATGCGTTTGAGAGAATCTGTCCAATCTTGAGAAATTCTACAATCTATCAACATCTTAGAAAGTGTACAATTTGTCACCTTCTCGAAGAATTTTAAAATTTTTTACAATCTTGAAAAATTTCTATAAATCTTAAATTTATAAACATCTCAAAAAATTCTACAATTTGCCACCATATTAAAAAATGATATAATCAATCACCATCTTGAAAAATTTCCTTAAATGGTCACCATCTTGAAAAATTCTGAAATTTGTCAGCATCTGGAACGATTCCATAATTTGTCACAATCTCGAAAAATCTCAATTTACCCAATTTGTCAACACCTTGGAAAATCCCAAAAAATGTCACTATCTCGAAGAATTCCACTATTTGTTACCATCATGAAAAATTTCTGAAATTTGTCACCATCTTGAAAAATTCTGAATTTTCTCAATTCGTCAACACCTTGGAAAATCCTAGAAAATGTTCCTATCTCGAAGAATTTTACTTTTTGTTACCATTCTGAAAAATTTCTGAAATTTGTCTCCAACTTGAAAAATTCTGAAATTCGTCACCATCAAGAACAATTCTAGAGTTAATCACTATCTTGTAAAATTCAACAACACCAGGAAGTATAATTTTGACAGAAGAAAAGAAATTTTGAATTGAAAATATGATAGTTGTTTTTCTGAATAAGGAAACAAATAGTTTTTACCTATTATATATGAATTTTCAACCAAAAGAGTTTATACTGAAAAAATTTAATTTCCATCCGAACAGTAAAATTAAAAAAAAAATCTTGGATCAAGAAATAATATAAGTATCCCAAGCATAGAGAATGAACTTTGAATCTTTAAAGAGAATCTACCAAGAGATAAACTTTTAATTCTAAAGATGAATGTTCAACAAACCTGTTGAATTTGAATAAAGCTATAGAAAATAAGCGGCTGAAAGCTTTTGGAAGATTTTTATTTGTGCCTCATACGCGTGGAGGCTTATGCATAGCACACTCCGATCCAAATGATATTATCACTCTGCATTTAGTGTTGTTCATCGCACTTGAACTATAACGAGAACGGCAACTGCGACCGACGAACGTCGACTTTGAAGGTTATTTTCGACAGTGTGTAAAAGCAGCAGCCATAACAGGACTCACGTAGCTTGGCGCCATCTGCCTCTAGCTTGAAGTGAAAGAACCTCCTAGGATGCGTAGGACACTTCTGTATTACTTACAATAATTGAATTGGATGAGATAAATGATAGAGTTTGATGCTTGCTGAAAAAAGTTATTCATCAACCAGTTTGTCTAGTAATTCAACTTTCCTACAAGTGTCGTTTCTTTGTTTGGTGGAACATCATAATTTTTGAAAATATCCTAGGTTCAACAAGAAGTGTTTTCGAAATTTTGGATTGAGTCTGAATGTGAATTCCACTGTGGTTGGCCTATAACTCAGTTAAGCTTTCTCTATGCTTATTTTTGTCCTTCATAACAGTATTTTTCATATTTTTGATAGTTGTTTTCCCAAGAGGTCGGAGATTAAACGTCAAAAGATAATACGGAAATTCCAATTCCTCTGCATTGCGCTATAAATCTTTATGGCACTTAGAATCAATTTATTTCTTTGATGTAATTCTTCAGATGTACTTAGTACCAACTCTTACTTCTGCAAGATTTACAACATCTCAGGACCAGCAAGAGAATATCAGAAGATGTGAAATTTCGGGGTTGAGGGGAAAATTCCAATTTTCTTTAGTGGGCTATAAATCTTCACTGCTCTGGAAATTTATTTCCTTCTCAAAAGTCATTTTAGGGATTAACCTAGTTTCGAGTTACACTCTTGGAAGACTAACATCTTCCTGGAACAAACGAGAATTGTAAGGAATTTCCGAATTTTCCGGTGGAGAAAACAAACACTTTCCCAGTATTGGACTCTGTGTCGATTTGGACATTTGGTAACATACTATTCCTGATTTTCAAAGATTCACTATCTTGTTGCACTGATCTTTATTATACCCTGGATACACAATCCAATGAGACGTCATGTGCGCAGTTGAAGGCTAAGCCGCCACATTTACTGTGGACGATAACAAAATTTAATATGGCAGCAATGCATTACGTCAAGGTGACAGATGCGAAATAATTTACGCTATATTGGATTATTAAATTAATGAACTGAGATAATTATGTTGGGAAATGGTTGCGATTCGCTCGTATTTTGCGAAAAAGGATATCAGTGGGGGAGGACCTCTTGCTTGGAAGTGCATACATACTCAGTACATACAAAGTACATACTTAGATGTCAGAATGTGAGATTAGGTATACATTTTTTTCTCCATATTTTCATATTTTTATCAAGACAAGTATTAGATTTTGTTATGTATTTCTCATACTCTTCTGACGAATTTGAAATAAAATCACGGAATAAGTATTTTCCATACATTGTGCATGGGTTTCCGATAAAAAAATGAGAGAAATGGTTGAAAAATATTGGTTCGGTTCGGAGTGATGGTAATTCCATCACTACGAAGAGTACAAAATAATAAATTATTTAATAACAAGAATAGGAAATAATCAGTTTGGAATTTTTTTTCTTTTAATGATACATTTTCTTCAATAGGATAAATAGTTTTATATAAACTTTCATATTCTGAACAATACGAACATGAAGTAAGTTGTTCACTATTTCAAGGTACGGCGAATTGTCAAATTCTCTAATTAATATTCCATACACTCCTGATAAATTTATATTTCACTAAAATGTACAATTTAATTAAATGAAATGGAAATGTGAGATATTTATGTTCATTGTACCATATTTTTGAAAAATGTACTTCATAACCTGGAAAATGAACCTAAATGCAGTGAACAAAATTGGTATAATGATTTTAAAGTATTGGATCCAAGCTGTAATATCAAAATTCTATTTGTAGGATTTGCTCAACCTATGAATGAATCCAATTTTCTTTAACAGTAAATGTGTATTGTTTACTCCTTTGTCAAGAAATAGGAATGTGGCGTGAAAAGTATCAAAATTATATGTTTTTTATGTAGCAGCAATTTTATCTTCAATATTAGAATCACTTTTTTGCGGAAAATGTATACTTCTAAGCTAAATTCAACAATGTGCAAATATTGCAGTTTAGGGTTGAAACTTGAATCCAACACGCTCAAAATAGTTGTCTTTTCGAAGTTGTTAATAAAACAAGAGAACAAATTCGACGAATAAAGGGAATCAGACAAGAAGCTTCCTAGATGGTTTCAGAATCACCAACATAAAGTTTCTGAAAGACTCCACAGATTTTTATTTCAATGACCTGGTGCAACAGCCTACCCACGAAGACCACCAAGAATGAAATCAAGATTGAAGTTGATGACAATCGTCATCAATTTGCAGCAACCTTATTTTAGATTTCATTCAAGAACCTAGTGTGAAACCTGATTCTCACGAACCATCTCAAACGAATTTGGGATTTACGGTAATGACTCTATGTGATAATTCTTAGGGACTTCTTGTGGGTTTATATTTTGAAAACTTGATGCGGCACCTGATACACCAAGACAAAATAGATCTAATTGGGAATCGACGCTGGGAACCCTTCATATTGATTCCTAAGATACTATATGTAGAATTTTATTTTAGAGGCCCAATGCGACACCTCATCCATAGAAACCATATAGACCTCATTTTGGGTCAATTTTGATGAGCCTCATCGTCAGAACATCCCGTCCGATTCTATCTGAAGACGTCATGTAGCACCTAATTCACAGGGACGTATGCGAATTGATATGGGGTTAACTTCAGTAACCTAGGGCATCAATTAGTAGACTTCCTGTGAGATAGTGTTGCGAAAAGGCCAGTTTTTCGAGTGCAAACCCGGTGGCCGGTCAATAAGCAGAACATAAGGCGAAAAGCTGCTTTTTTGGTGTTGAAAGCAGTTTTACACAAATAACTTGTAATTTTTGTCAGTTTTTACAAAAAATTCCTGTTTCTAAACAGCCTTACCAACAGTGGCTCTTACAGAGTCAGTTAAGCCTTTATACCGTGAATAAACTGCAGTTGGTGACATGCGTCTTTGTTATAAATGAAGGTTTTTCTTTTTATTGACAACGATCCCTCTAACCAACACACTTTTTTTTTTAGAAATTAGCGAGAAGCCGGTTTTTCGACTTTTCAGACTTGGCAACCCTACTGTGAAATCTCATTTCAAACACCTGTTGTGACACCTGACGCACAGGAAATATCTAGACCGAGTTCGAAGCCAAGTTCAGTGATCCTGGTCATCAGTTCTTAGAAGTACTCCTACAAAATGTAATTTCGAAGACTGTGTAAAACCTGATGCATCAAGACTTCCAAGACTAACTTGAAAACCAACTCCGGGAAAGCTGAAAATTCATTCCTAGGAGAGCTCTAGTAGAATCTTATGTTAATGACCTCGAGCGAAACCTAATGCATGACGCACAGGAAATATAAAGAATAACTTTGGAGGCAACTTCAGTGATACTGGTAGTCTATTCCTAGGAGACTCCCTGTTGAATTTTTTTTCAAGACCTATTGATCATCTAAACAAATTTCGGAACAAACGCTTGTAACTCTGTACATTAATTCCTTGGAGAGCTCCTGTAATATTTTATCTTGTCGCTTCCGGTAAGGCTTACTGTATAACTTTTTTCTTAGGACCTTGTGCGAAACGTGATGCATAGGGACTATTTAGGACCAACCTTCAATAATGCTCAGGAGACTTCCTGTAGGTTTCTTTTGAAGGCATGGTGCAGCATCCTAATCATGAGGACCATCTAGAACTAGTGTTAAGTCAGTTTTTATGATCTTGGTTTCAAGACACCTAGAAGAATTTCCTCAAGATTTTATTGCAAAGACGTTAATTTTGATGATGCTGATTGTGAATTTCTAGGAGATTCCCTGTATTATTTTAACATGAAGACCTAGTCCCACACATGCTGCACTAAGACCGCCCTGTCACTAATAAAGTAGTTATTTACCAAACGTAGTGCAGAAATTATCCACAATCCCTTAGAGATTGCGAGATTCAGTACGTTGCAATCTGGTGCAACGTACAGAAGCTATCAGCTACAACTTTCGTGATCAGATACCCATTTTTGAATGCAAGATATTTTGGGCTTTATCCCAAACTATGTAAGTTTCTTGATGAAGATATATGGGCTTGATATCCAAACTGCTCTGAAAGTCACACCCTGGGCCACAGGATTCAAGGTTTTAGAACTCACGAGCGCCATGTATGTATGGCTTCCATCTAATAGATAAGTCATCCAGACTTTTGCCCTAGTTGGCTCCTCAGTATTCCACAAAGAATTTGGAGTAGGAAAAACATTCTTTGGCAAGAGTGGGAGAAATCTACTGAGATTGTTTTTATCATGTTAAGGGCATGGATGAAGAACGAGTAGCAACAGAAGTGTATCATGGTCTTCCATGAAAGAAGTATAGATGTGGAGAAAGCAACCGATGTAAGCAAGGACAGGGATGTGTGGAGGACAATTGTTCATGAGTAGAAGAGAGACGCCCGAAACGGAAGGTTTTGGATACTGATAGACCCGCGTGAAGGAGTTTGCTTTGTGGATAATTGTATAAGCTTTGAAACACTCTTGACCTAGCTCAAACATTCTTTATGAATTCTCGGGTCCCTGATAAAACAACATGACTAGAACAAAACATGCTACGCTAAATCAAAAACTGATTTAGCTTGATCAAAACGGAGGAATTCTTGATAGCGATCCAGGGCAGGGTTTTCAGCACCAGAAACTAGAGCAAGCATGTTTTTCATCAAGACGTAGTTGACGGATGCAGATTGTATGGAGACACCAATGAATCCATCGAGCACATTATTGATGGCTGTCGCGTAATGGCTCAGAAAGTACACGCACATACATAGCAATGATGTAGCAGACATTATACCACAACTATTTGCCCTAAACCTAGGACTCTAAACAGAATGGATGCCTTCCTACAGATACATTCTATTGCATGTTTCAGGTAACGGAAACTGCATCTTGTACTGAGATGTTTATATGTATGCGTCTATATCTAGACAGATCATTATATCCAAGCAAATCAAGCTGAAATCGTAATGCGTGGAAAAGGTATCGGGAAATTTTCTATCACTGATACTGCTTGCCCAAAATCTGTAAGCAACCTGTACAACCATAATTCGTAAGCAAAGTTAGCTAAGGCATGAAATAAAGACAATATGGGGTAACGTAAAACATGCATCCATTCATCCTATTGTGATACCAGCTAACTCCGTAGCGTAACAATTGGTAGCTCTGGAAAGCATCCAGAGGCGACTTATGTTACCTTCAACACACTTTGCCGCTGTGTAACGACAGCACTGTTACAAGACGAACTTCGAACAACACCATACAATTTAGATGGTTCCTACTTCAACATTATCGCAAGAAATTTCAAGCTTCGTCGTCAAGTTTTTACCATCTTGACTTCGTCAGGCACTTGGCTTAGTACGTGGCTGGTGATGAAATACGGGGATGGAAGACCCGAGATAAATTTTCAACAACATAATAAGTAGGTTTTACGAAATTGCCGTCATTCACATTGATAATTTGACAATGAAATATCTTATTTGTTGTTCAATTCAGGACGGAAGAATGTGATACATATGGATATCGAATTTCAAAGAAATCGAAAGTAGCATATTCAGGCATGTTACAAATCTTTAAGTTTCAAAACACTTTTGAATGCTATTTTTGTAGCATCCATAATTTTCATCTTGGTATGTACCATCGAATTGTTGTGAATTCAAGATTTAGGTTTGAAAATCATGAAAATTGAAATATAATAAAACTCATCCTTTGTTGATTTCAACAAAAATAAAAACACGATGTGAAAATAAAAATTGAGATGCTGTAGAAATGTACATGAATATCCTGCTGCCTGCGTATACTGAACAACTTGATTGATCCATAACATAATATTCGATGCCCTATTTGACCCAATTGTTGCCTACGCTTCAATATAGAGAATTCCCCTTGCAGCCATATACATAGATACTCTGCATCGAAACTGAAATATTTAGATATTTAGATTAGATTATAATGAATGTTTACGATTCAACCTATTTCAGTTTATCAAACTGATCCCTTATATGTTAACAATATTTTTCACCTAATATTTTTTAGTATGTTGACTATTTCGTTAAAAGCGCCGAAGCAAATCTGAGCTCCCAGGCTATATTCGCAACACGAGAAAAAACCCAGT